>PVIC010004679.1:0-24086 GCA_004025085.1 Thryonomys swinderianus
TCTTTCTTTCTTTCATTTATTGTACCTGGGATTGAACTCAAGACTTTATGCTTATGAGGTAGGCACTGACACCACTAAGCGAAATCCTCAGCCCTAATGTATTTTATTTTTCTCTGGTGATTGTGAACATTTAAGGTGAGTGAACTTACATAGACTATTATGAGGGTATTATACCTGCTCTGAGACTTACAAAATATGTACAGTAAGGTTAAAAGAAAGCTAGCCATTGGGCCTGTTAAAAAAAAAAAAACTTGGGCAAGACACTTTCCTTATGCATGAAACATCTTAATTCTCATATTTCCCCACTCTCCTGGTATGACCCTCTGACCTCTATAAACATGTGTTGTTTCCTTTATTTACCTTCAAATTTTTTTTCTTTTCCTTCTTTACTTACTGTTACCTCCCTTTTCCATTTTTCTTTTGAAGATTTTCTTTCTATTTCACAATATGTATCTACATTTTAGAACTCATTTACACCTTCTGTTTCCCGTACGAGAGAAAAGATACAGTATTTACACCTCTGTGTCCTATTAATTTGACTTATGAGTATGTCCTCAAGGTACATCCATTTGAGTATAAATGACTCAAATTTACCACTCCTTATTGCATTTTATTATAAAAACAAACAAATAAACAAAAACACATCTTCTTTATCCAGTCTCCTGTTAATGGGTATTTAGCCGGTTTCCAAAATTTAGCGATCACAAACTGAGCTGCTATAAACATGGGTGCACATATGTTGCTGTGATGTGAATGTTTTAATTCTTTTGTGTGTATACCTAGCAGGGAAATAGCGGGGTCAAGTGGGACATGTAATCCTAGTGTTTTGAGGAATCTCCACACCGATCTCAACAGTGGTTGTACCAGTCTACACTCCCACCAACAGTGGAGAAAGGTTCCTTTCTCTTCGAAGCCTCACCAGCATTTGTTGTTGGTCAATTTCGAGATAGCAGCTATCTTTACATTTTATCCATTAGGTTCTGTTTCCGGTGGTTCTGATTTCATGATCAAAGTATCTCTTCTTTCGGGTGCAGGTAGGATTTGGGGCACGAGTAGGACTTCAAATTGGTTAAAGAAATCTCCAGAGTTCCTTACGTTTCAAGGGACTGGCTGAGTTTGTCTATACTTTCGTACTTAACTGTTGTTTCAGTGAAATGAGGTGTCAGTGCCTTCCAGGAACGTCTTAAAGGATTTTGAGTGTGGTTGTGTGTTTAGATACACCTCTTCTGGAGAACTGCTAATGAGCTTAAAAGCCCTGCAATCTGGTTTTTTTTTTTTTGTTGACAATATATATGGCAACAATCAATGCACCCCTTACAGTGTGAAATGTTTCAAGACAATTTATCCCTCATTTATTTCCATAATCCTGCATTAGAATTGCCTTGTTTTCTGAAATAACAAAGAAGAGAATGTCTAGAGTGGGCTTAACACATTGCCCAATCATCAGGGGCTTCTTTAACCATCATTATTAACTGAGAATTCAGCTATGAGTAACTGAGACGTAGCTTTTCCTGAAAATATAATATTGATGTTTCCTGTTTATTCATCTTAAAATTTATATAATGAATAGTGTTTGAAAACTGTGTAAACTATAGTACAAGAAGCTGAAGATTATGCACACATCTTATTTTGAAGCTCTGGGGGCCCTGTAGGTGGACAGGAGGGTGCTGAACAGTATTTCCATGCTGTCTCAACTGTGCATATGTACACTGTATGAAGGGTGTGTCAATGGCATACTGCAAATCTCCCCCAAGCAGACTGTAAACTCTGTCAAAGTTTAAAATACCTGGGCCAGGGATTTAGCTCAGTGGTACTGTACCTACCTTGCATGTACAAGGGCCAGAGTTCAATCCTTGGTACCACAGAAAAACAAACAAAAATAAATTAAATAACTGAATATTTATTTACCTATTAAATATTTTTGAATATTTGTCTTATTATGAACTATGATTTTCATAGTAAAGTATTACTTGCATAGTAAAATAAAACATATTGCTCTCATTACATTTTTCCATACTGTAAAGAACATGAGTCTCATGACAATTGGAGAGTTGGGTCTCTTTTAAACAAGCTTATTTGGTTATACAACCTCATTTAAATATGAATCACATTTATTTTTTAGTCAGATTTAAGACGCAATTCAAACCATGAAGTGAACCAAGATTCTAGTCATGGACTCAATAAGATCCGTTATATATCAGGATGACATTTAGTTAAAACGAATAACATTTTCTGTCTTTTGTGAGCTCTAAAGTTGAGCAGTTCCAACAGTTTTTATCATGTCATTTTAGTTCATAAGATTGAAACGTTGGGAGAGCAAGAAAACTAAACTGATGCATTCAAAGAAGGACCTCAGGTGAAACGGTTGAGGTACCCTGATCAATTCCACGTTAATACTCGAGAACTTTGAAGGGGGCTAATTTGTGAATGTGTTGATGCGTTACTACCACAGAACAGCACCTGGCAGACCTGCCTGGCCTCTGAGAAGAGCGGAACGCTGTTTATTTTAAACTAACTTTCCGATCATATTCCCGTCCAGGGTTACTGCTCTGTGGTTCACCTGCCACACCTTTGTTAAGTAGTGATTTCAGTCTCCTGATGCTCGAAGAATAAACTGTGATGTATTCTCTTCTCTTTTTACTCTTAAGGTGGCCATCATTTTACCTTTTAGTACCTGATGAAATTTGGTCTGAACCTAGAAGTTTTACCTGCAAATTTACTCATTTTGAGTGCCCATGTTTTTAATATAAGGTCTATTCAGTTTATCTATTGTATCTTTTATTAGTTTTGATGGTTTCTTCTTAACCTCCATTTTATCAGACTATTGGATTATGTATAATAATGATATGCTGCACAATGATATGTACATTTTTAAATTATTGCAGTTGCAGTATTTTCCTTACTCCTGAGTTTACAATATTTTTTCTTCTATCAATTACCTCTTTCAATTGGTCTATAATACAGCATCCTCCTGCTTAAGCCTGCTGATTACTGAGATCATTTTGAATCTTCCTTCTTTTCTTTCTATTGTTTTCTCTAAATCTGCTAGTGCTTACCAAATTTTAAACATTTTTTAAAAAGTAAACTTGTTTTTTTTTTGTTTGTTTGTTTTGTCTTTTGAGACAGGGTCTGGCTTTGTAGTTCAGGCTGGCCTTGAGCTCACTATGTAGCCCAGGCAAATCTCAAACTCAGCGATCCTCCTGCCTCTGCCTCTCAAATGCTTAGATTATGGGCATGAGCCACCACACCCAGCATTGTGGTATGTGGTATTGATTGTTGGTGGGTGTGAGTCTCCACACCTGGTATCCTTGCATGTGGTTACTGGGGACGGAGTTCAGGACCTTGTGCTTGTTAGACAGGAGCCAGAACCACTGAGCTGAATCTCCAGCCCAAAAGTAAACTTGAGCTTTACTTTTCTGATTTTTAATATCAATGTTATAGATTTTTTTACTTTAATGGTTTTGTTTGCTTTTACCTACTCTTTACTTTGCTAGTTTCCTGGGGGTAGAAATCCATTCATAATAGTGTGATAAGTGATTTATCTCATGAAGTAGCCAGTCTTAGGACTGTCCCTTTAAACATTGCATGCTTGAACCTACATATGTGTAAATTTCATATTTACATTCTTCTTTGAAATAGTTTTTTACTCATCACTGTTTATTAATGTGTTATTGAGTTGCAAAATATCTGTGACTCTTTTCAATATCATACTGTTACTGTAATCAAAATTAACTCTGAGCCTTACTTTTATAGTCTAAGTATGTTCTATCTTAGGGAAAGCTTCATGTAATTTTTCTTTTTTTGCTTCATGTAATTTTTTTTTTTGCTGTTTCCTTCCTTCCTTCCTTCCTTCCTTCCTTCCTTCCTTCCTTCCTTCCTTCCTTCCTTCCTTCCTTTCTTTTCTCTTTCTCTCTCTTCCTTCCTTCCTTCCTTTCTTTCTTTCTTTCTTTCTTTCTTTCTTTCTTTCTTTCTTTCTTTCTTTCTTTCTTTCTTTCTTTCTTTCTTTCTTTCTTTCTTTCTTTCTTTCTTTCTCTTTTACTTTTTCTTTTGAGACAGTGTCTCGCTGTGTAGTGTAGGTTGGCCTTAAACTCAGCATGTAGGCCAGGCTGTCCTTGAACTCATGGTGATCTTCCAACCTCCCCCTCCTGAGTACTAAAGGTTACATGTACGCTTTCAGAGAGTGCATGCTCCACCACAAGGAAATGTCCTTCAGTGCTGCACAGATCATACATAGTTGTTGACGTATTTTCTATATGTCTATTCATCATCTGCTTATAATGCATCTATTCGATTTATCAGTTACTGAGAGTTTGTTAAAATTCTTGATTGTGGCCGGGCGTGGTGGCTCACGCATGTCATCCCAGCACTCGGGAGGCAGAGACAGGAGGATTGTGGAGTTCGAGGCTTGCCTGGGCTACATAGTGAGCTCAGGGCCAGCCTGAACTACAAAGCGAGACCCTGTCTCAAAAAAAAAAAATTCTTGATTGTGATCAGGGTATGTATTTTCATTTATTTATATTTTTTTAGTTAGTAATGAAAATAAATTTTGTAAGACAGCAAAATGTCTTTGATTTGAACTAGATGTTCTGTTCTCTGAGCATTTACTATCTTTTATGATATTAATGAATTATGCTTTTCTTTCAAATCTTGTTTAATGGTTTACCAATATGAAAATATCAAATACACTTTAAAATATACTTTACAATATGCCTTTAGGCTTATAATAATTTTAGCTATCAAAAGATGCTAATTTTTTGTTAGTTTTGTCTCCATATTTAATATTTTAATCAACTTGAGAACTCTTTTTTATTAAATTTTTTATAGTTTCCAAAATAATAAATGCTAGTTAACTAGTTCAAATTGGAAAGTTGATCCTTCCAACATAATAAGTTAAAATGTATACCTTTCAAAATTTATTCTATATAGAACTTACAAAAAAAAAGGAAAATGGTACATGAGCTCTTTTTGAATTCTTACCTATTATTTACATATTCACTCCAATGTTTCAAAATGACATTCTAGCCATCCAGGTGTGAATCAGAATTGTCTCCCTTACACTATCTGATGTCTGACCTCAATATTAATATGTTTCATAAAAGCTTCTTATACTGAAAATGAATTAATATTGTTGACAGTGGCATGAGCAAAAGGAGTGTTTTTTCCTTACCAATCATCTATGAGTATAAAAATCAGATGTGTGAGCTAATATATTTGAGTCACTCAGTAGTATTAGGTTCTTTTATTTTCACACAATTTCTGTACTTCAGCATTTTTCTGCACTTCCAATAGGTATATACACCACTGATTATCCATCATAATGAAGAATTCAAAAGTGTGTAATTGAAATCCATAGGCAATTTTAGAAACTTCATCAGTAGAAAAATCGGTTAATTATCTTATTTTCTTAGCCCAGGATTCACATTGAGGTAGAGAATGCCAACAACACCACAGTAGTGTCTTAAATGAAGTATAGAATGTAGTGAAACATAGAAGATTTTGGATAAACTAAATCAATAGGTATTAAATCATTACTCCCAACTACCTTAAAATGACCTTGTGTGTTTTCCCTGTTTTTATATTAATTGTAGCACTGAACACATGACCACCCAGAATTTATTTATTTAGTTATTTGCCTTGTTCTGTTTGTTTGCAACAAGGTCTTGCTCAGGTTGGCCTTGAACTCAGTGTGGGGTCCAAGCTGGCCTCGAACTAGCAGCAACCCTCCTGCCTCAGCCTCTTAAATGCTGAAACTGCAAACGTGCATCCCCTCTAGCTCCTGCCTGGATTTTAGAGTTAAAAACATTGACTAATCTTTCAGTATTAGCTTCAGTATAGGTTATAACCAAATGTCTCTGTCCCCCCAAAATCACATATTGAAATTTGCATCCCTAAAGTGATGGTGTTAGAAGGTAGGACCTGTGGGAGGGATTGTCACCCCTTTAAATGAAATTTGAAGGAAACAAACATACTTATCTTCTGTAAGGAAGGGGATTCTCTAGCCGGGGTTTGGCAAGCACACTGTATATTTGGGCCTGCAAATACAGATACTCATATAAACCAATTTGTTATAATGATATAGCTCTCTCTTTTCTCCTTTCTTATTCCCCCTCCATCCATCCCTCTCTCTCCCTCTCTCTCTCCTCTCTTGATATCAATAGATAGATATAGATAGATAGATAGATAGATAGATAGATAGATAGATAGATAGATGATAGATATGGGTTTCTTTCTCTGGATAATTCTGATTAACATAGTGGGTATATGGGGCAAAATGTTATTCCGATATCCATATGCTCAAGCAAAACTATCTTTTAGCTCAACTTAAAATTGTTGACTTTCTCAAAGAGATCAGACTTACACTGTCAGAGAAAGTCTGTGTTTTCAGTATCTCCCCTCAAAAATCATTCTGTCTCCTTGATCCAAGTCCATGCAGACGGCTTGACCAAGTTGGTTTGTACTGTTGCCTATCAGGATCAGAATTTTTTAAACAGAGATTTGGACAGAAATGCTCTTTTACTATATTGAGGCAAGTATTCAAGTTTTTAGGGCTCCTTAGCTTTAGGCAATGTGAACTGATTGCATTGGTTTGGATTTTGGTGACTCTATTTAATTTTCATACTGTAGAGCTTGGTGAAATTAAATTTTATTCATTTAACTTCAAAAAATAGACACCGCATTATTTGAAGCACTGTATTATTTAGCCTTTCCTTATACCTGAGGTTTTGGCCATCCAAACCAAGACACTGCAATTTTGGGTAAAGTCAAAAGATACAAACCACCAGGTCACGGTCCAGGCCTTTGTGAAGATGAAGATTCTCTCAACAAGCCAACTATACTTCTAAAGTTGGAAAGAGAAGGATGGTCACCAAATCTGGAGCTTCTCTGGCACTCACTTGTCTTTTCTTCTTCCTTTCTTGATGGAATCAGAGCTAACCTACGAATGCATGTGTTTTATTTTCATGAGATGATGTAGTCCACAGTTCAATGAATTATTGTATTGTGAGTGTGTGCAGTTATAGTTAATAGAACACATCTAATTTAACTTTATCTTTGCAAAAATATATATTTTGTATCTTCTAGATTTCCATAACATGCTTAAACTGTCTCCCAAGTCCAGAACAAAATAGCAGCTAGGTAGATGTTGCCCTTGACTGGTGGATTCTGTCTACAGTAGTGTGGACCCGTTAGCACATTGAGCCTACATAACAAAGAGTTGAATCAACACTGAGTTCAAGGGCAACAATCTCCACACGGACATTAAGGACTCCCATTGTTTGGCAAGATCTACAGTCCATCACCATAAATTTTAGCTTTCATTTTCAAAGATAAAAGGGCAGTGAGACACTTTGGAATGATTTATTTCTTTTGGTTGTCATATGAATTCCTTTACTTGATTAAAACAAAAACGTAGATTCTAGTGGATAAAAGAGGTATGTTGGGATGTTCAGAACCTCAATACCAATGAAGTGTGTGTGTGTGTGTGTGTGTGTAATTTATTCTGAAAGAAGGCCAAGTGGTGTCTGTTCCAAAGACTTTGTGTACCTCCAGACAATGGATTTTATCATCAGTGGAAAGAAAGAGATTGTTACAGGAGAGGACAAATGACATGTCCAAAGTTTACAGAACTTGTGAGTTGATAAGAAAACAAGTGAAACTGTTGCTGACATACACTTTTATTTTCCCTCACTTTCCCTTTGGAGTTTTCTATCAATAAAGTTATATTTTCAGATGAAATGTGCAGAGGCTCACAATTATTCTGTTCTCTCATCCTTTTGTTAAAGTTGACTTACAATTACAATTAAAGTCTCAGTTAGAATGTTTAATCCCGTTCAGCTAGATTCAGTCCATTTAATAAGAGTGCTTGGTCCCAGGCAATCACTAAATGTCCTATATCTCTTCATGTGCAGAAATCACATATTAATTTTCCCTCTTCCTACCACTGTAAGTCTCCTTCAGTTGGATTAATATAGATATTCCTTACTCCCCTTCTTTTTGGAAAGAGCAAGGCTCAGACAATAGTTTTCTTTAAAAAGTTCTATTTGGCAAATTTTCCTCTCCTAGATATTTCTACATACCTGTTGTGTGGTGGAGAACTGCTAACAAACTTAAAATTCTTTAAGTGTCACTTCCTATGGATGTTCATGTTTATTTCTGGAACCTAACATTAATATCTACATCTGCTCCATCCTGGGATCTCAGCTGAAAATTCAGTGCAGGCATTTCATTGGTAATGAAAAGATTACCTGACCATAGAAAACCATCACTGAAGTGGACCATTTCTTGGAAATGAGTAATGGAAAATAATCATCCATGAAGTTTTTCAGGTTAGAATTGTAGAAATGTGCTTACTTTTCTTCAAGTAGAAACAAATTGCAATTCTGCAGAAGAAAGAATTCTGTGGAAATATGAGATCAATTTTGCAGTGAGATTAATTCCTATTATAAAGCAGACAGTTGCTACAAGGAGTCCCGCATATGTGGGACACATGGGAAAGCACATTAAACACATTTCATGTCAAACTGAACATCAGAGCATCTATGTCGGCAAGGTTCCATGGGAATAATGAATGTGGGAAACCCCTCACTAAGAAATCATCCCTCGCAACTTCAGAGGATTCGTCCCGGAGATAAATGCAATGAATGCTGTGAAAACGGGTAAGAGCCCAATGAAAAGAAGCCCCTTTTCCAACTTGATAGAATCCATACTGGAGACAAACCCCAGGCAGGCTACACATCTAGAAAAGTCTACACTGTTAAACATTGTTTCTCATTCAAAAGCCAAAGAATCTACCGGAGATGAATCTTGTTTTCATACAATGATTTCACCTTTTGAAAATAAGAACCTAATGCAATATTTTCCCTGTGACTCATAAGACAATGGGGGTTTTGATCTGTAAAACGTGACCTGAAGATTAAACTGTATTCTGGAATGACGCTAGTACAGCTGCTGTTTTATCTACAAACCAGGTTTGGGACAGTTAGATACAGAACAAATTTAGACATGGATTCTTGCCCTGCGTTTACATCTAGTAGTTGAATTGTGTCATACTAGTCAACAAGATAGGAGTGACTGGGCCTCACTCTGAAATAAACATCATCAGGATGTTTTTAGCATTGCTTGTTCCTCAGGGATGTCTCAAGCCATTTCCTGCTCTCAACAGTGATGTCACAAATAGGTTTTGGTCAATCGGATCAAAGTCAGAAGGAACAAAATGCAAAATGATTTGGTTAAGAGAGTAGAATCAGTTGCATTTTGATTATAGCTCGTCTCTGCACTGAATTTCCCAAGTTATGATCTCTGGAAACGTAGCACCAAATCTATCTACATTCTGCAGCCCTGGTGAGGAGACAATCATTCCGTGAAAATCCTTCAGGGCTTTCCAAGATGTTCAAAGTTCCACAAATATTTGCGGGTTTTGGTGAACCTGTGTATCTAAAGAAACTACTGAATCCCTTTATAACCTTATAAAATTCATTATTCAGTAGTTTCCCAAGTAGTTAGACTAGGAATGAATTAAAAGTAAAAATGAAAAATGTGCTGTCAAAATAGAGTGAAATTATGATAGGGAAATGACAGTATGTCTTCTAGAGTTTTCAATTCGGAACTCTAAGGCTAGCATGTTGGATTAAGGTGTTTTTCCTTCTTTCTAATCTTTTAAAAAAATAAAATTTTTGGTACACTCTAGGAATATACTAGGATTCCACCCATCATTGAGAATTTGCACCTGTACACATAGGTTCTTGTTTCTAATCTTAAAAATTATAGAATGAGGGCCGGAGATTTAGCTCAGTGGTTCCAGTGCCTTCCTAGCAAGTACAAGGTCCTTGGTTTGATCCCCAGTAACCACATACAACAATATCGGGCATGGTGACTCACGCCCACCAGCAATCAGTACCACATACCACAGTCCTGGCGTGATGGCTCACACCTGTGATCCCAGCAGAGACGGGAGGGTTGCTGAGTTCAAAGTTTTCCTGGGCTCCATAGTAAGCTCAGGGCCAGCCTGAAGTACAGAGCGAGACCCTGTCTCAAAAAAAAGAAGAAAAAAAAATAAGAAAGAGGCACAAGAGTAAAATAAATGTTTATTGAATTTTAGACTTTTAAAAATGCATTCTAATGATGTAACAACGTAATTGCCCAAGATATAGTCAAAGAGCCTGACATTTACAATTTTGTATTCTAACTGTTTCAGTTCCCTTTTGGACACCCTATCTTCACACTATTGGCTCTAGCCACACTCTGATGAGAAATGGGCTTCCATTTCTGACTCTTCTTCCTGAATCCTCAGGTTCCGAACAGTTGGGTGGCCACAGAAGACTTCCCTGAGCGGCCGCCCGAGCTGTCTTGCTCCTTTGCAGTGTGATGCCCATATTTTCCCTTGTGAACATACTCTGTGTTACATGTCTCTCTCTCATCCACCTCTTCTTATGTAAAGCTTTTACAAAAAATTGTTTTGGCTTTCATAGCTCAGAAAGGACCCTGTTTTATAGTTTCCTAAGATTTCTTATAGTTTACAGCACAGTATTGTGATGTTCGTTTAAGCAAATAAGGTCCATATTCCTCATGTTACTTGCCTTTACAGTTGTACTTCCTAATATAATAGTGTTTGAACTTTTTCAGACTTCTAGATCATAAAAGTAAAGATCTACTGAAATATGAATCATTAATATTTTAAGTAATCACAGCACCCTCTTTGATTCACTGTATACTAATTCTCAAGAGTCTCAAAAATCAAGACGATTGGATAATCAATAACACTTGATAACATATATAATCACTTTCTATTCCAGGGGAAGTTTGATTGGTATAATTGGAATATAAATCAACCTTAGAAAAACAGACTCTTTCTGTTTGTTCTCCATTAGTGGAGAACATTCATAATTTAGTTTCATAAAATTATTTGGAGATATTTACAAAATGCAGCCATATAAGTACGATTGGGTGTGTTATTCAATAGCAGCATTGATCGACTGATACAAGACATGAATGTTCTGCTTGATGCATGATAAACAACTGGATATTGGCCTTGGAAGCTCTTAATATTTATTTTATCTACTATATAAACACAAGCTTGTTTTCCTCCTCTGGTAGTAATTACAGAGAATCAGATGTTTAGGAAGGGTCTGTCGAGGTCTTTATTTCAAAGCCACCTACCATCAAAGCTCTAGGAAAGCTATCCTCCAGAAACACAATTTCCTGCCCGTACTCAAAACTAAAGTGAGGGAACGCAGTAGGGACGGCGTCCCATATAAGACATGTGAGTTCCACTCACCAAGAAAGCACATGTATATTTAGATAGCCTTCGCACTTAAGATCTGGCCCAGAGATTTGGTTCTCCAGTTCAAGGAAACGAGAGAGGTCCGCTGATGGTTTCCTGAAACACGATCTGAATATCTTGTGCCAGTGAGTAGACACTGCAGCAGGGCTCAGAGGCACAGCAGTGCCACTGAACTACAGTGCAGAGGAAATTTAATAAAAATGCATTCTGACAAGAAATTACTTTTTATGGTATTGTAAGGGAGGAATAACATCGGGAGGAATGCAGAACCAATTAAGTATCACGTTTTGTGTTTTTCTCTCCCCACCCAAGTTAAAAGAGTGTAAAAGATAAAATAAGTACAGACAAGAGTTTAGAATTTGGTAAGCGGAGAAAAGTTCCTAATAAAATAACATCTGGGGAAAAAAAAATAAAAGGGGACTGTGGAATTCAAACCCCCTCACCTCAGGGAGTCTGAATATAGTATTGGGGGAAAAATGGTATGAAAAACATACTTTCATCAAAATGGAAATTCAAGTGCCATGGCGAAGAGGATGTTTCTGGATGTGGAACTATCAGTGGCTTCTCAAGTACCCAACCGCCCTGCCCTACCACATGATCCCAGGCAGGGCCCACTGCAGCCTAGAACTTGGGTAGCTAATAGCTTAGCTGAAGCATAGTAAACATTCAGCACATTTCTTTATAAAATCCTCCTTAAAATACTTGGTCAACAGTCTCACTTTGAGCTCATCTTTTAGGGTCCATGAAGGATGATACAGTGGGGTGATAAGACGAATCACAGTGAAATCCTGTAAATGTTAGGTAATGAATCAACCTAATAGATGACTATTATTTGAAAATCAAAATCTCATTAAGCTTTGTAAATATCATCTTTGATTGATAAATCATTTACAAATCTTGGTTTTAATTACAAGGAATAAAAACCCCTTTTAATTCTGCTTCAGTGTGATATTTAACACAACGGTGAACTTTGAAACATAAAATTAAATGATGCAAAGCTTATCCACGGGAACAGGGACTTCTTTCAGAAGGGAACGAACCTGTTCCTACAATTTGCTTTTGCTTTGGAGAAAAGACAATCAAGTGTAGGACGCTGTAAAATTTCCTTTATTCGATTTACGTGCATCTTGATTTCACACCCCTGGAGCTGCACAGGAGGAAAGCACATCTTAAATCCCAGCACTGCTCTGGTGGGAGGGGCTACAGAGCTGGCCGGCAGGTGTTTCTGAAGGCCAAGGCCATAATAAAGGGAGGAAACTAGAAATGAGCTATCGAGTTCAGAGGGGTTCCTTTTCTTTACCTTACCTTCCCACGGAGGGAGGCTGTTAAACTCTGACAAACAAAATGGTTTATAGGCACCAGGCATTTTGACTCAGGAAATCCCATTCAAAGCCTTGGAACACATTCAAAAACGCAGAAATGAAATCCCCAAGTGCCAGCCGGGTAAGCAGAGTTCTGAGGGGATAGCAAGTTCTTCCCTATTTTCCTTCGTTTGTCAACTTTCCTGTCTCTATGCTATTCATGCTGCCTAAGGTCCCTCAATTACTTGCCCTAGGATTTTAGTAATGGACAACTAGAACCCGGACGATATGTTCTCCCTGTTTCTTGAGAAAGTCAAGGCCTCTTGGCTCTGTAAGAACGTGTACCCCAAGGGAAGCCCCTTGTGTTTCATCTGGGGTCACCGAGGCTCTTCAGCTGCCGAGTTCATTTTGACAGTCTTCTCATAAAGGCTGAATTGTTCATAGATTCCAGCAGTTGTTTATCAGAAAACTTTGCTACCTTCGCTCCAAGAACCTGTAGTTTTGATCAAAGGTTTTGTTTTTATTAGAATGCTCCAGGCATCAGGGAACTTCAAAATGAAGTTTGTAACAGAGAAGTTATGAAACAGTCTTCTTTGAAAGACTGGTAAATAGTGCATCACCAAGTGGTTTGTGAGATGCAGGGGGTGATGGGAAATGAGGGCAGAGGTGTTTTGCATTAGAACCTGGTGATATTCATTTGGAAATAACAAAAGAGCGTCCAAATGACAATGGCCACAAGATGATAGGACATGTGTTCTGTGGCTCAGCAGAGCAATTTGGGAGAGGATTTATATCTTAAGGCCACTGATAACAGATAGACATAGAAAGCGTTCAGGCTATGCATTTGGCTGATGTGTTCGGATGATGGTATCCAGGAAATCCACGAGAATAGGAGATAAGCTGGGACAGCTGAGTAAACCTGGTGTTTGAGGGATAAACAGGGAAAAAGAATTACAAGAATAAAACGGGTCAAAAAGTAAAAGAGACTAGGGCCAGAGATTTAGCTCAGTGGTTCTGGTGCCTGCCTTGCAAGTGCAAGGTCCTGAGTTCGATCCCCGGTAACCACATACAATGCTCATGCCCACCAGCAATCAATGCCACGTGCCACAGGGCTGGGCATGGTGGCTCACGCCTGTCATCCTAGCACTCGGGAGGCAGAGGCAGGAGGATTGCTGAGTTCGAGGCTTGCCTGGGCTACACAGTGAGCTCAGGGCCAGCCTGAACTACAAAGCGAGACCCTGTCTCAAAAAAAAAAAAAAAAAAAAAAAAAAAAAAAAAAGGAGAAGAGGCTAAAACTTCTGTTTGGAAAAAACGATTGAATTTCAGTAAAAAAATAAATAAATAAATATCGCAATACGAATTTGGCAATAAGGCATCCTTGACTCTGAAAGTAGCGTGGATAAAATGCTATGTGTGGAGAAGCTAGACTCTCAGGACTTAGAAAGTAAGCGGGAATCCATCTTCATACTCACCTGAGAAAATAACAGAAATGAAAATGCTCATCTAAGTGTTAAAGATTAACGTCGAGGCAGAGATCGCTGTTCAACTTTTCTCTCGTAGGTTATAACTAGGAAGAAGACCTTGAGTCTTGGTAAGAGGAAGGAACAAACCGATATCTTTTTCACATTGTGAGTGTAGAAACATTTTTCCCTCGCTTTCTCCCTGCAGGCGAGATCCAAAGAGCTTTCCCCAGTTGTTGAATAGGCGTACTTCACTGTCTTTGACTTTTCTCTCTGAAAACCACTGCACAGCAAACAGGGAGGAGACATGGGGATACTTTAATCACATACCTGATTTTAGTGCTTTCGGGCTTGAAGTGAGAGTAAATCTGTTCCCTCTTCTCCTTATTCCTCGGACTGGATCTGCTTGGCGTGTCACCCAGGCTTTTTATGCCCGCTGAATTTACATTTTATAGATGCTTGGATTTATGGCACCTCTTTCCTGTGACAGGTCACACGAAGATGTAATATGCCAGCTCTTGATTTTATGAGAACATATGTTTATCTGGTTAATTTTCTCCAAAAGACGATGTATACTCTCAGCGTGAGGTCAAGGTCACCAAAATTTGCTTTGCTTTGCAGACTGAGCCATTTTTATCTTACGATGTGAAAGACAGTTTAAAAGGAAATATTCGCAGCATTGCTGCTTATGAGAATAGCCACCACAGAGCTCTAAAAGTGAGTAGCCATTGCCGCGAGAAGTAATAGAAGGGTTACCAGCTGGAAGAAGTAAAAGCAAAACTAGAACATGAGAGAGAAAAATCAGAAAAGACGTGTTCTCAGGAAACTTGGTCTGAAATCCCCACTGCCATGTAGTTTTGATCCCATTTTTTTTTCTTTGCTTTTCTTTATTCTATTGTGGTAGCAGGATTGAACCTGGTAATATTCTACCGTGGATCTACATCCCCAGCCCTTTACATTTTATTTTAAGATGGGTTCGCCTTTAGTTATCCTGCGTGACCTAAAATGTGCCATCCCGCTCCCTCAGCCTTCGCAGTCGCCGTGGTGACATGCATTTTCCACTGCGCCAGACTAACCCACGAACAGTGAGTGTCCTCATGTGTGGCACAAGGTCAACAGCCGGAATGTTCTAGATATAGATTCAGGCCATTGTTCTCCACAGAACAGTGGCTGGTACCACTTTTTCCACCGACGAGCTGATGTCAAGCCTTTACCCTAAAACACAGGTCAAGTAGCAGAAGCAGATGTCATGTAGGAGAACTGCTTTATGATTTTAAAAATTACCTGAGATAATATTCACAAGATGCCTAGCACTTAGAAGATATATAACAAGAATGTCCTATTAGAACATACTTCAAGTACATATGTTAGAGTTAATTACACAAATAAAGCAGCGCTTAAACCAAGGTAACAAACCAGGCAATGCAGAAGATACTACATGTATGAAAAAAAAAAGAATCATGTGGTTTCTTTCAAAAAGGCTTCCAATCCATTGGGACAGACACAACATGTACAAGCATGTTCTTCTGTGCCAGCAAAGCAGAGCATCAGGTATGCGTGGAACAGTAAAAAGTACATAAAACTCATCCTGGGAAACTCAGAAGCTGATGAGCGAGGGCTGGTGACCACTATACAAAGTGAACTCAGACTGGGGTTAGAGAACCCATTCAGACTGAGAAAGCAAGTCAATACAGTGTAAGAATTTGCAAAGCCATGAAGTATCAAAATTAGCAGCTATGTCATCTGCAAGACCAGATATGCTGGAGATTCATCTGCATTTACAAACATGACCTTTCAATTCTCTATTAAGGCATCTGACCTCATTTGGTAAACGACGGGAGTCACTGGTACAGTTAAACAGGAGAGTGATATGGGCTGACTGGTGTTAAACTAAAACCACATCCTCCTGAAAAACCATGAAGAAAATTAACATCCGAATCAACCACAAGGTTAGTTGGGAGTCAGAGTAATAGCTTAAATGAATGGTGCATGTGAGTTGGAGAAAGACTGATAATTAGTAAAACCTGTCCTGTAATATAGGCAGTGAGGAGGCAAAATAGGCAAAAGCTGATGAGTTTGATCATTTAAGTTGCGATACAACAATACCACATACTAGGAGGCTCATGCAAAGAAATTGTTTTCACACAGTTCTAGGGAGTGGAAATTCCAGGGTCTACTCAGCTGAAATTCAGTGCCTTTGAGGCTCCAAGTCCTAGCTCATAATTCCTCCTGCTTTGTCACAACGATGGAGGCACACGCGCTTCTTGGGGGTCTCTTTTCTGGGTGCAATAATCCCATGCCTGAGTTGTTGAGGACCAACCTACAGTTTCAAGGCATATGTTTCGGTAGGGAGGAGAATACCATCCAGAGTACGGGAGGTAGGGACTTCTTAAGTGCAGCGGGAAGAAGACTATGGGTAAACCATCTCCAGGTCATATACACAGGTAAAGTTTTGTGCTCTTAGTGCTACATTTCATTTAGCAGACATTCAATAAATGCTAACAATACGTGGAGGAAAGTCAGGAGACTACTTCAGAGACTGAAGCTTTATTAAACAGCCTTATTTGTAGAATTTACATTACATTCACTATAGTTAATACACAATGAAGGAAGGACAGTAAGTTAATATAACTATTCTGGGAGGGATACCTTTGAGAAAGAAACAGTTAATGATGAGAAATAGTTCATTAAGCAGGTCTTTGAAATGACAATAAATAAACAAGGACTTTTATCATCAAGTTACTTTCCTGGTGTATTTGAAGTGCTTAGGGCTACGGTACTAATTAACTTTGGGGCTGACTTTGTATAGAGGCAGCTTAGTTAATTAAATCAGAACTGCTGTATATTAATTATGGTTCAGGGTTAAATAATTTAGGGAGTGCTTATCCTTCTTCCAGAGCCTTAGCTCAGGACTAAGGTGACAAGATTGGTTAGGTTCAAATTTTATATAAGCTACTGACAATCCTCCTTCCTTCTTACACTTTATTGCTAGCAACCATCTGTGGATAAGAGTAGAGTTGTCATGTGACAAGGTTCAACTTAGCTTTGTGATAAAAATGACAGATCATATCTGTTTTTGGCTATAGAAAATTCTAGAAACTCACACATGTATCTAGTCTTAATGCTCATAATATTGCAAATACAGTTGGCTTTGCTGTTGTTTGTATGTGGTCCAAAGGTTCATTTGTTAAACACTTGGATGCCAAGGTCTTGGTATTGGAAATTGTGGAATATTTAATAAATTGGTACCGGTGGTCAGTCCTTGAGTTGTTGAGGGTAAACTCTTAAAAGGGTTACATTTTCTCAGGCACTCCCCTTAGTAGATCTTGCACAGAGGAATTTCAAAAGGAACCATCAGCATGGTTTCTCCCTCTCTGTTTTGTAATTAGAGCTTGGAGCTGCCATAATTCTTTCTCATACTCACTGCCATCACTAACCATTCACACTCAGTCATTTGTACTGTCAGCTTACAGATTGCAAACCAAACAAATCTCTGTTGCAGTGAGGCTGTGCTAAGCATTTGTTTGTGGTGAAGAAAAGTTAACCACTACAGGTTCTGTTCCAAAAAGTGCTTGAATTTGGTCTAGGGGTCCTCAAATTAACTTTAGTCATAAAACAACAGGAGAATAAAATGGATTGTGATTATCAGAATTCTTAAATCTAAGTAACCCACAAATATGATTTAATCTGAAGAGTCTGTCACTTCCACAGAGATACACTTTTTTTTTCAAATAATACATTTTCTGTGTCTTGAATGAATGAATATATCATAGTATTTCAGAGGCATAATTAAGCTATCTGGCATAGAACAGTTCCATGGGCTTTCATATATACTAGTTGTTAATTATCAATTTAAAAACCTACTAAATTATAAACTCTGATAATTGTTTAGAGAAGAAAAACAATCTATGCCTCAAACCATTTCTGTTCTTGAGGACAAATAAAATTAAAATAAAGAATGTTTAATATATTGTGGAAAGAAGGAAGACATAGATGCAAATGCTGGTGAAAAGAGAGCACCTTATTTGGATGAATTTGTCAAAGATGCATAAGAAAATGCGGTAAACAAACTTGCAAACTTCTTAGTGATGAATTTTGGGGGCCTATAAGCCTAATGACTAATACTGGACCAAAACTAGTTAAAATAGGAGAAGTCTCTTGGTTAGTGTTAGGCCTTTAAAAATAATGTAAATTAACCTCCAGTCTTATAATAATTCCTTCTGATTTGTTAATTACATTGCACTCTTCATTATTTTGTTGCGTGATTGAGGACACGAGAACACCTGGACAGGCGACTGGGCTCTTTGGAAGTAATTGGATCCTAAAGTAATGATTACACGGCAGAGAGGGGGAGGGTGCTATTGCTAAGATCTTTGCGTAGAAGCCATAATCTGAATGTCAGTTTATATTATCATTCTATTTGATCAGCAGTGCTTCTAAAAGTGAGCCAAAAAGAGGATGTTTTGATATCTTTCCTAGTCTCCCAACACAGTCAAATCTTGCTGGCTTCCCTGGCCTATTATCACCTTCTACTAAGAGAGGAAGCAAATACCAGACCTAATAAAGGCAGCATGCTGCGTACATTATTTTAGATGGAATGTGTTCTTTCCTAGAGCATTCTAGGCAGCAGCTGCTTCCCAGCTGAACACTAATTCCGCCAGTAAACAGCCAGGCTTTGCTGATAGACCATCCTGGTTATAATACTCCACTTAATTGCCCTGCAGATAGAAGCCGGGTCTATTCTATACATCTTCAGACTACAATGGTACCAAGAGAGAATTGTAATAATAACCAACATAATGGTTATCCAAAGACAGATAATGCATGTACAAAAATATTTAGTAACTACATTATGATTATGCTAGTGTGGTAAGACATGATATTGCTGGAAGCAATTACAGCTTGCGATACATAAGAATAGTGATTTGAAAATGAAAAGAGTAACCTGAAGTGTCTGCCTGTGCATACGTGAAGGAGAAACACTGTGTTTCTCAGGGAAGAGTGAAAACTGGAGCTTATTTTACAACGTCAGACAAAAGCGGGCGTTTTTAAATGTATAATACTTGGACTTTTCAATGACAAAAATCATTATCAAGGAGCCACAGAGAACCAAAGTTAATTTTAGAAGGCCACTGTAGAATGATTTCTCTTTTATAAGAATTCTTCAATAATAAAGGGAAATGTTCATTATAATTAAACCAGCAACAAGAAAAATAAAGCTTTTACAAAACCACTGGTGCTTTCAACTTTGAAAGGGGTCAGAGCTCTGTTTGTGAGACTGGAGTTTCAGATATTCCTTTCTGGTTTTCTGTGGTCTGGAGAATGAAGTCATGGAAACCGAAGGTACAGTGAGTGACAGAACTTGCAGCCATGTCTGACTCTTCCTCTGCCCGATAAGCAACAAAGAAGGATTTTTTTCTGAAACAATACCATCAACTTACACTGTATGAAAAATATCTAGGGCCAGGCATTTAGCTCAGTGGTTCTGGCACCTGCCTCGCATCCAAGAGGTCTTGAGTTCGATGCCTGGTATGAAAAAAAGAAATTATATAAAAATATCTCCTAACTTCTTCCAGATGTATTTTGTTATTATTATTATTATTACTGTTATTATTATTTAACTAGTGCCTATATACCAATACCAATTAGTCCCTAAATACCCATACCAATTCACACATCTGGTAGAACTCACGGTTTTCGTGTTCTGGTCTGAGCACTTGCCTGATTTTCCCCATTTGCCATCCACGCAGGCTTCTGAGATTGTCCAGCAAGCTGACATAGGGCACAGACCCCCGTTCCTTCCCAAAGCATCTGCTCAAAGTCCACCCCAGTTTGTTGTTCAGACAAAGCTTGGGTTAGTAGCAGCCTTAATCAAGCATGTAGATAATTAAGCACCCCAAATTAAACACATCTAAAATATAGATCATAGTTAAGATAGAGTCAGTTAAAAGTGAGTCAAGGAAATTTTTCTCCTGAAAGATAAGTAGCCCTAGTCACCTGGCACAAGTACCCTTCCTTCACCTCCCTGTGGCACTTGTGCAGACTCTAATGCTACGAAATCTTTGTGACTCCTTCAAAACAAGTTACTAATCCACACTTGTGGGTTTACAAAATGCCTCCTACCTACATTATCAAGCTGAACTGAATATTATACTCTTTTCAACTCTGTTTCTTCACCTTTTATCATTAGTTTTAAATTTCCAAGTTATTTTCATACTAGGATGTATATGCACATAAATATATGCTTTCTTGAAAAAGCATGATGCTTTATTTTTTTTCAAACTTACAGTAAAGTAAGTTAAAGTTTAGTTTTTAAAAAACGACAAATTCTACTGACTAGGCATGAAACTTTATCAATTCGAGTTACATCTTAGACATCCTAATAGTAAACCCAACTGAACAAAACATCAAGTTATACAATATTAATAAACATTATTGAGATGTATGTGGCAGAACATCATTGGAAGCGTGTACTGGCCCAGCAGAAATGTATGAACAAACATTCAGGCTCTGGGCTTCTCGGATTTTTAAAATTGACTTTCTCTCTCTCTAATCAGATATGTATCTGTGGGCACCATATTTAAAATCTCTGTGCTTTAGTACCTCAGAAGTTAACTGTGCATCTGTCTTAAACTTAATTGATAGAGTTTGTTGAAGTATTAGGTGCGATACTGAGAGTAGTCATGCCTGGCATACGGCAGACGACTGAGGACAATCTACTGATATTGTTGGAATCAAGACAGTTTCACATATTAGCTGCAGTCTCAGAGTATATACTTCCAGAGCGTAGGAACACTACCACTGGACACTTTAAAATACAGATAAAGAAAGCCTCCACCGTGGTCCTGATGAGATGTTGCCTGAAAACATTCAGCAAGCATCACTGCATCTCAGCTGGCTTCACTGTACAGAAATGACCTGGTCCTGGGTTCCCGGTGAGCTCCGATGAGATTTGAAGACAGTGACGGAGGTCATCACCTGCCAAAGCAGGCATGACCTAAATTTACCTTTTTTTCATAAACTTGAAGAAAACCTTCAAAGTCACCAAGTGCAGCCCTTTTTCACATCTTCATCGAGCAGATGCTTTTTTTGAAAGCTGTGAGATTCTCAGCATTGTGTGAAAGAGTCTCGGCACAGAATCTCATGCGGAAAGGTCAGCGTTACTTCATCAGAGAACGTGGTTAAAGATGCAGAAAGCACGAGAAGCCCCAGACCACGTGGGGGCAGGTGTCAAGAGGTGATATCATGGAAATGCACTGTGTGATGCAGTCAAGTAGAGGAACGAGAGACACCCAAATGATGAAAGTGTTTGTGTGACTTAATGAAAAACTTTCTTGCCCTAGCATTTCTAAAACCACATATATTTAAGTTAATTTGCCTCATGTTTTACCTAAAGAAAGAGGTACTTTTTGAAAGTACCTCCTGAAACCCTACAGATGAACCATGTGAGCCCTAGTGAGGTTAATAGTCAAGACTGAAGTAATGCCATCTTTAAATACTATACATTAAGATTCCTGTCGATTGAATGAATTATGACTGTGAGATTGTTTCTTCTTATACACATGAGGATGGTGAATCAAGGTACTTATATACTTGTATTGATACTGATATGAATGCTGGAAACTTTATGACTGGACCACAAGTACAAATAGCTTTATTTGCTTCCACCTCCTTTCATTGTGTCCTATTTCATCATTTAAGTACCTTCAATTTCCAGAGGGTCCTGACTAACTACCTTTAAATCAGCCTCCCTGGGACAGCTCTTTTGACCTTCATTTCACTGAGGACCATCCACTGGGCCAAAAGGTAAATTTCCTGTGTTTCCTTTTTTTTTGGAGGGAGTGTATTTTTTAGTTTAGTTCAGGTTTGTTTTCTGTTTTATCTTTAGAAAACCTCATTAATGGCCCATCTGGAGTCCAACTCAGGAAATCTTGAGAAGAATAAAGTTTGAGGATTCTTTTCACGTCTATCACCAGTTACCAAGCGATTCTTATTGGATGTCTAGGATGCTTTTTTTTTTTTTTTTAACTTTTCCTCTCTGGCTCAGACATATTCCAGTGGGAAAAGTCACATATCAGGTCTGTTTAAAATGTAAAAATACCAAAAGATCATTCATGCTTATTTCCATGTGTTTGCCCTCAGGACTCCAATAAGCCCATGGAGAATAAGCTTTTGGTAGAAGTAGAACTGTATTCAAATAACTAAATTCCTTCGCCTTTGTTCTTATTCACACTAGATTGCAAGATTCTTGCAGGCAAGCTCAGTTTTTAATCACCTCAGTGTCTATAAAATCTAGCAGGGCATAATTACACAAGGAGCAAGTGTTGAAAAATATTTAAAGATTGACCAGCTAGTTTTATAAGACTTGTGCTAAAAGATAGTATCTTCTGTTAGTTTCTACTATTATAGTCTTTTCATAAAATACAATTATTCAGTGCCTTTAAAACAAGTAAAATGAATGCATTCTACATGTCTTATGGTTAAGTATTATAGATTTACTTTTCTGGGTGGGTGGAGTTCTTTGAATAACGTTTTACTGAGTTATAATATCCATAAGACTCTTCTATAATAACATAGCACAGTGTTCTGTCAGCTAGCCCATATGCCTTCCAAAGAACAACATTTGGAAATATCCCTATGTTCTTGTTTAGCTATTCTGCCTGTCAAGGATGTCCATCGAATCATCTCAAAAGTTTAGACAGGTACAAAATAAAATAATAACTTATAGACTGATATGAAACTTAGTCCTTCTGCTTAATACTACTCTCATGAAACTCAATCATGATGGACAGAGATTTGACTTTTTAAGCACATGATAACAGCAATTCCCTTTCCATACAGGAGCCAATAGAAAGTTCCAGTAGAATTTACATATGATTAGAATCCACATATCAATTTGAGAGTGTCAGTTTATGTGTGTGTGTGTGTGTGCATGCACATGTGCATGCATATATATATATATATAAAACTATACTCATATATGAGGATGTAGTGTTAAAATAATAATATAGGAAGAAACTTGAACATAGGCTGCCTTATTGACTTTTATTGACTCGACTTTTCTTCACTTATAAAATAATCTAAATCTTTATTTTTTCTTGTTCCGTCTCATTTTCCCCAGGGTTAGTTTTCAGGAACTGCAAATGGGCATGCCATAGTGGATGGCACACAAGGTATGGATTTCTACCCAGAGGCAACAGAACCAGACAAACACAATGCACTTGGCGTATAAGATTTCAGTGACAGAGAAATGGAAAGCATGCTGGTTTATCTTCAGGAAGGTCTCAGTGTACTTAAGATTGAGGTCAGAAGTGACTCCTGCCGGATCTCTCTTACCATTCCTGCCTAGCAGGATTAGGAAAGGACAGATAAGGCATTCATTAAGATGAACATCAGGACAAAAATAAATAAACCAGAGAAACAGTCATGTACAGAGCAAAGTAATACCGGCTACTTTATATAGCAAGTTAACAAGCTTGTGGCTATGATTAAGTAATGAAATAGAACAGTATTTTAAGAAAAATGATACCAGAAAGACATTGTTTCCCACTCAAGCACTTAATCATTATAATCTGACTCCAAGGTACATGTTTTGCATGTAACACTAACTTGATGTGTGTGTATATATATATATATATATATATATATATATATATATATATATATATTACAGTTTGAGAGGAGACTAGCTTTCCTTAACTTTTATGTACAATTAAATGTTGTACATGGAATACTGATGGAATGACATGGAATACTGCCTTGTCCAGAATGAACATGGAATCCTGTCTTGACCAAAATGTTTAGAACTGAACCTAAGAGAAAGTATTGCTTTCTTCCTGACACCATTTACATCATATCAGAAAAGTTTCTCACAAAACTAAAAACACAATGACTTTTTGCCATGTAGGGACATTCCGTACTTGACACCTGATTTTCTGTGGCCAGTGTTAAAGCATCACAAAAGCAAGTACGGCATTGGTTATGACACTGCATGGTATTTTTACACAATTCAAAATATGCATTGACTGGTGTTTTAAAATACACATT
>PVIC010004679.1:24186-61374 GCA_004025085.1 Thryonomys swinderianus
GGGTTAGCTCAGTGGTTCCGGCGCCTGCCTCGCAAGCGCAAGGACCTGAGTTCGATCCCCGGTAACCACATATAATGCTGGGCGTGGAGACTCACGCCCACCAACAATCAACACCGCATACCACAATGCCGGACGTGGTGGCTCACGCCTGTAATCCCAGCACTCGGGAGGCAGAGACAGGAGGATTGCTGAGTTCGCGACGGCTTGCCTGGGCACCATAGTGAGCTCAGGGCCAGCCTGAACTACAAAGCGAGACCCTGTCTCAAAAAAGCAAAAAAAAAAAAAAATACACATTTATTGCAAATGGATAAAATATCAATGGTATTAGAGCAGTATTAGCCACTCTCCATTACTATTATTAGAATTATTATTACCATCAGCATTTTTAGCAATGGAAATTTTTACCTGTTGTAGTTGTAGAGAGCTATATACCATTAAAGGTTGTTTTAACCAAGCCAGAATTGAAACATAATCGAGATAACATATCCAAAGTTAGCAATATTCCTCCCTTATTTTTTTCTGAAAATGACCATACTGAACCTCAAATAAAAGGCTACATTTCATCCTAGCAGTGAATACATCATCATAGTGCTATAAAGTTGGCAGTGATTTTCATAATCATTGTATAGGAAGACTTTCACATACCTGATAAGAAACTCAGAGTCAAAAAAATTATAACTTCAGCAAAACTCTCCTCTGTTTAGAGATTATGCACCCAGTTTCAGGTTCTCTACTTTGATCACCTCCTGGTTTCTTTTTTCTTTTCTTTTTTTTTTTTTTTTTTTTTTTTTTTTTTTTTTTTTTTTTTTTTTTTTTTTTTTTTAATTTTCTGTTTAGTAGCCCATGCTGGTGGCACACAGTGGTGATGTTCACTTGTGTGAGATCATTATCTACTAAGACTGCATTAATCACTGGTCTAGAGCACCTTCCCTTAATAAACAGTGAAAATAAAGTAGTTCTTTTGATATGTTTTTCAGTTAATTTATGGATAATCATATCCTTCTAGAAGAATCTTGAGTATTTGTCCTTTAGACAAATTAGAAACGTCAATGTCTTTCTGAATACAAGAAAACATGTATAATGAATTAAGCAATAAAAATAGTTGCACTTTTTTTTTTTTTTTTTGCTTTTGAGACAGGGCCTCGCTTTGTAGTTCAGGCTGGCCCTGAGCTCACTATGGTGCCCAGGCAAGCCGCAGCGAACTCAGCAATCCTCCTGTCTCTGCCTCCCGAGTGCTGGGATCACAGGCGTGAGCCACCACGTCCGGCATTGTGGTATGCCGTGTTGATTGTTGGTGGGCGAGTCTCCACGCCCAGCATTATACGTGGTTACCGGGGATCGAACTCAGGACCTTGCGCTTGCGAGGCAGGCGCCGGAACCACTGAGCTAACCCTCCGGGCCAATAGTTGCACTTTTTAAATGAACAAATTATCTAACGATTGAGCCACATAATTATTGACAACAAGAAATTGTGAAAAACAGTGGTGTAGTTCCAGTTCAAGTCCAAAGTTTTGAGAAGCAGAGAAGCCAAAGTGTAAATCCTAGTCAGAGTAGGAAGACATGAGAACCAGGAGCATTCATGACTAAGGGCGGGCTCTTCTGCTTCAACCATAAAACAAACCCCTCAGCTGGGGGAATGATTCATACCCACGTTGTGAGGGTGATTTTCCTTACACAGTCTGCTGATTCAAATGCCAACACTTACAAACCTGAAGTGATTTCTGTGGCATTTTGTTTATTTGGTTATTTTAGCTCCTCATATTTCTGGTTTGGGACAATAGCATCATTAGAATCACACAAAGATTCACATCTTTCTGTCTCTCTAACAATGTATATTTAGTTTAGTTTTATTTATTCTTCTCATGGCATTTGGCTAATGGGAATCATCCATCTCAGCTCTTTTCTAACCAGATTCTAGTGAGTTGTGAAAGCTCGTTTTAAACCTAACTCAATTAAATTTTTAAAAAATTGGTGAGTAAGCTCACCAATGCTTCCAATGTGATCGCTTCAGTAATACCACACTATCTCTGCTCCAAAACAAGGAGTATTCCTTTAGGATGTCTGGTGTTAGATTTTCATTAAAAATAAACTTGAAGTCATTTCTCTCAGCTTCCCAAACACCATATCCAAAGTGTCCTACAATGTTCTCGGGGCCTCATAATACATCAAAAACCTCTCCCCACCTCTGTGAAGACCGTGACCCTCTCCACTCCCAACAGCCTCCATCTTAAGTCCAAGCATCTATCATCACCCTAACCCGGCTTATCACTATATAGTCCTAACTGAACTTGGGGAAACACTTTTTACTCCCATCAATAGCAAATACTCTTTTGCTTATGTCTTCCCATTCCCCACAAACCAAGTCAGGGAACAACTTAACACTGACAAAAAACTACAAAACTGCTCCCTGGTTGACTATCTTACCATATTTTCCATCGTTCTGCTGATGCACAATGCTTTGCAGCACCCTTGTTTAGTCCCTGTGTCCTGAAGATAAGCAAAATAAGAACTTCTATGTCAAGGTCACTGTCCTGTCTGCTCGGTCTGCCAAGGACGCTTGTAAGAAAAATACTCTTGAGCTTCAGATGCTTGTCCATCTGTCGAAAATTGTTACCCCATTTAACCCCAGCACTTTCTATCCAGCCTTAGCCTATGTTTTTTTCCCATAGCACTTACAACTTCTCAAGTATGTGACTATTTATCACATATTTAGAATGTATATTCTCTATTAAAATATAAAACACACAACATAATGCATTTTGGTCTTTTTAATCCTTATCATTAAACTGAATTGTTTCTTTTATTTAATGATTAGAATTGATTTTATTGGTACATTTCATATACACATTATGATCACAATCATATTGTTTGTACCAGTACCCGACAAAACTTAATTCTCACTTTTTCCCATTCCCCTGCCCCCCAAAGTCCCTATCCCCTATATACATAAGCTTTTTTTCCAATTTTTTTAAAGTAAACTGAATTGTTTCTGGAGGGACTTGTGCTTTTCTTAAAACCCCACTACAAAGAACAACACCACACTTTAAACAAAAAAGAAATGATTAAACTGTGTTAATTAACGGAGAACGCAAATGGTGAATGTTTTCATCTTTGAACGTCTCCTATAAAGGTGGAGCTGTGGTTTTTGCAAGTCTATAGGGATCATGCTTTATCTGATTGGACAAATCAAAGGCAGAGCTTTGGCAAAACACATAGCATATGACAACAATAAATCACTGTGGAAAGGAATGGAGGTAAAGCGTGTTAACAAGGGGAAGACATCTTGTTCGTCAGTGAGTAATGAGGACTGGGTAAAAGGTCCGTTGGAAAAGAAAGATAAAAGTTATTCCAGATGACAGTAATTGCCACAGAGAGGTTGACACTGAAGCCCAGATCCAAAGGCTAAAAATGAATAAGAGTGTGAGAGCAGTTATCTTTTAAGAAAATTTAAATGAGGAAAACCCTCACTTTGCCTCTTTTTCTATGGCTATTAACACTGGAGTTGTAAAAACATCCATGAGGTTCAGGGAGGAAATTAACAGAAAGGGATTAGGGTGAGGTTTCTTTGCTCAGCATTTGAACTGAGAATTGATTTAGGTCCAGAATTGTATATCTTTTTAAAAATGTGTACACACCATTTAGGAAACAAAATGTAATGCATATGTTCTACTCTATTATAAACAGTTGAATGTTACTGGCAAACAGTGCTAGAAATATACACTTATATCCCTGTTTTAAAGTTATGTGTGTGTGTGTGTGTGTAAACACACCTGTGTTATAAGGTTATTTTAAATTTCAACCTTCATTGTAAATGCAAAACAGTAAGCATACAAAGGTGGTACTCAACTATTTGCACAAAATCATAATGTTATTATCCAAAATTTGTCATAGCATCTTCCTACTCTTATCCTCACCCTACTATAACAAGCAGAGAGATTTAAGTAAAGTGATTTTGAACAAATTCAAGCTCTATGAAACCCTGAATGCATTTTAAATATACTACATGAAAGCAAAAATTCTATTTGTCATATTGCCTCAATATCTATTTATATCTTTGTCCTTTTAGAGGTTTTGTTCTTGTAGATTGATCCTTCTTTTACCTTTCTTATGTCTGATTTCCTCTATACCTAGTTCCAGTAAATGCATTATAGATGGCTAAGTCTTCCGTATATACGTGTACAATCAGAATCCTTATTTTTCCTAATCATATGTATAGTCAAATGAATTGGGTCTATTAGATATTTCTAACCAGCATAGGTTTGCATGTTTTTGTAGATACATTTGAAGTGAAATATTAAAAAGAGAAAAGGTGTTCATTAATTGTCTATTATTTACTTAACACTTCCAAATATCGTTGGTGTGGTGATCCACTGCCAGACCCTGAAGTGTATCTGATGGTTGAAACGCAGACTCCAGGATGATGGAAGCAGGTTCCCACTTTACAGACGGAGAAGGGTGGGGGGGGTAGCTGTCAATGACAATAGATGCCAGGAAGAGTGTTTATGTCAAAGAGTGGGATGAGGTGAGCGCTCCCAACACAGGGCCCTTTCCCACACTGCAGACGGGACTGAGATAAAAAGTCCTATCAAGCCGGGCATGGTGGCTCACGCCTGTCATCCCAGCACTCGGGAGGCAGAGACAGGAGGGTTGCTGAGTTCGAGGCTTGCCTGGACTACATAGTGAGCTCAGGGCCAGCCTGAACTACAAAGCGAGACCCTGTCTCAAAAACAACAAAAAAAGTCCTATCAAAAAATCTCGTGGAAACATATTCAAAAGTCAAAGTGATTGGAAGCATTCGATGAAACAGAACTGTCAACCCTGATGGCATAGATGGCATCGTACCCTCATGCTGCCTCCTGGGCTGTTACATGAGTGACAGCCACACCCTTACCACGTGTGTCTATAGTATTTCCCAGTAGAATAGGCGGGTGGATTCTCTCCCCTGGGGACTTCGCGCTCGGTTGTGTGTGTGGCTGTGACCAGTGAGATACGAACGGGGAGTTTTCTGTACTCAGGGAAGGAAGCCTGAGCCCTGTGCAATCACCGTTCTCACCCGTGAGAATCTCCTTTATGCTTGGAAGATGATGCCTGCTTTACTGAGGATTCTAGACTCGATCTGGAGAAATCTACAAGCCACTTCAATCCAACCTGAATCTGGACCCTGACTGAGGTCAGTAGTAGCTCAGCTATCTGCAAAATTATGGGTGGGGCCCATTTTATTTTTCCTATAAGCCACTGTGTGTCGATGTTGTTTATTATACAGTTATTTTAGCAAGGCTTATTCACGTCCTTGTAGATAACATTGCTTATGAGAGCATTAAATCGTGAGACTATAGAGTATGGTAGATCGCAGGGACTCAAATAAAACAGCCAGGGGAGATGGCACATGCCTATAATCTCAGTAAGTAGGAGGCAGATGCAGGAGGATTGCCCCAATTTCGAGGTCAGCTGGAGCTACACCCTCAGTTTAAAACCAGCCTATCTACATAGCAAGACCCTGTCTAAAAAAGGAAGAACAAAAAAAGTATGAAATAAACATAAATTAAAAATATAAGAAAGTGAAAATTAACTTGTGTCATATACTGGTACAAATTCCCCAGTGTTATATGTGATTGTGAGATGTATATAAATTGTACCAATAAAGAATTCAATTTTTAAAAAAGAGGGAAAATTTCGGTCTTAAAAAGTATGCTATAGAATTTAGAATAGAAAAAAACAAGTAGTTGTTTAGACAACTCCGAATTTTAAGAAACTAAATAAACTGATTTTGAAAAGAGAGTCTACTAGAAATACAAAACATATAGTGGCAAAGAGGAGGAGGAAAAACGATACATAAAGGTATTCAGCACTTGGGCTTGATAGGTTTCTTGCCTCCCAAAAAGCCTTGGAAAAGTCAAGGCTGTCAAGAGACCTGAGGGAGGAGTATGTCAAAGTTATTGGGAAAGACTTGCATGGTATTTGGGGCTCAAAAGGGAATAAAGACATATTTACAACTAATTTTACTGCTTGGTCACCAAGCAGTTCGTTAGTGTAATAAGAACACACAGACGCAATTGCTTTTCCCATCTGAAATTATTTAATATATAGAATACAGTTTATCAAAATCACAAAGGAATGAATAGAGAAAAATGAACTAGCATTCCCAAAATATGTTTAAGTTTTTACTCATAAAATGAAACAGCACTTAGAGTGAAGAAGACCCGCATATAATTGCCTATTAGGCAGTCAAGGCAACAGAACTGAACTCTGATGCTTTAGCATCTGGATCTATGTTTTTCAAGTAGTTTATCTTATTTCAATTATATTTTCAGAGAAGATAATTATTGGACCGAAGACATATTTGCACTACTTTCTTCTCTAAAAGAAAATTATTTGAGAGAAAATACAAAAACTAGAAAGTTTTAAGCATAGTAAGAGTGCTCTAATAAACTTCTCAAAACTGTTTTGACCATTGAAAAGTCTACTTTAGAAAATGAACTTTATCCATTTGAAGAGTTAAAGATTTAGAAGATGGCTGTAGAGATTCTTAATTTGAAACTATATAAAGAGATCATCCTTTCTCAGATATGCCATGCTTTATTGTGTGTGTGAAAAATGTGTAATTCTGTCTGCCATGATTCTTCACGAGCCTGAAACAGATTTTATGTCATATGTCTTTACTGACTGCGGCTGTTCTCATATAATTTGGCAGCTGGCTGTCATACCTGACAAGCTGTTTCTGTCTTCTCTTTTCTACCATGCATGTAGACTCAGAAAGAAATAATTACTGTCTTTACACTAGGTGACCTTCACGATGTACAATATAAAATTGTCTTTAAACCATAGCATTAGAAATCATAGCATTTAAATTTTCTTCCTATATCATCCAGTCCATGAAAAAGAATAATTTTGGTCTCTTTCTGAGTACCACTTTATTGCTATAATTGTCCCCAGATATTCATTAAAATATTTACTTAAGTTTAGTAATTCATAATAAAAATAGGAATCATTTTGCCATATTAATAAATATTAACTTAAATTTCAAAAGTTCCCACCTTATTCTCACTGATTCATATTTAAAGATATTTATTTAAAAATAAATATTTTTAATATTTCTGATTATTCTGCTGTGTATAATCCAATTTGAATGTCTGTAATTTTTTTCTTCCCGAACTTTGCCTCGCCCACTGCCTGTAAAGATCTTTGTATAAACAGTTTGAGAGATTTGCCTCTTGTCGGGACCTTTACTGTAAAATCATAATTGATGCAAACCATTTGAGCCTTCACTCGGGCCAAATCTGTTTACTATTTTTGATAAACAAGATTAAAATTGATTCCAAGAAGGTTGGTACACGTCTCGAGATCCCACAAAGAAAACTTAACGGGAATGTAAGAAAGTTTGATTTACTATTCTTGATATCTAAAGATTAAAAATTCAGACAGATTTTTAATGCTGGTCATGGTGGCTCACGCCTGCCATCCCAGCACTCATGGGAGGCAGAGGCAGGAGGATCGCTGAGTTCGAGGCTTGCTTGGGCTCCATAGTGAGCTCAGGGCCAGCCTGAACTACAAAGCGAGACCCTGTCTCAAAAAAAAAAAAGACAGATGAGGCGAGTTGGCTGAAGGCACACGGATGGGCCACATCGCAGGTGTCCCTGGCCTGCGGGATGGTGGAGCAGACAGCGCCCTTGTCAAAGTGTCCCTCCCCCACCGTCGCCCCTGCAGCCCCGGCCACTGTGAACCTCCACTGCCTGGTCTTCACCGCTCCCCAGCCCTGCCTCCCGAATGCTCTGCCCGACCTCAGAGCAACTGCTGAAGCTCCAGGGAAACAGAGCATCCCGGGGGCCTTTCCCCAGCCCTCCAGGGCCAACTTGCCAGAGATGGCCTGTCAGAAACGTCCCCTGGTGGAGGCAAGAGCTTGAAGCGCTTCTGCTCCCGCAGCAGCCCCTAGATGAGGACCGGAAGGAAGGGCGTGGCCTTGACCCGGGGCTGCTCTGCAGAGAAGCCAACAGAGGCCCACAGCGGAGGTGGCCAGTACGTAGTAGCTGCACAATTAACATTTAATGAGCGAGCAACTGATGACATGAACACGTGACAGGAAACGTTCAGCAACTAAAACAGGTTAATAAAATAAAGATCAACTCACATTTTAGAAGCCATTCCTACAAATCCTCCTTTCCTGAACTGCTTATTTGAAATATCAAAAAAGTACTTCCCAGCTAACCCAACCATGGCTGATGTCTAAGAAAACAGCGATGAACATGAGACATTTATGATCATGTGGGTCATTTGAAAGCTGATCAGAAAGCCCACATCTGTCTACCTGGGCCTTTGTGTGTGTGGGGTGGGGAGGCGATCGTGTGTTTTCAGTAGGGTGTCCTGGCTCAGCATACACACAGCTGTGTCGCCCCGCGGGAAAGTCCCAACTGAGAGCACCAGATCGTGAAATTCTTATTTCCAAATAAAATACTGAACTCCGTGCCAGCACTTCATAAAGTTTCTAGGTGACATTTTAATTATTGAGACTCTTCATAGTGTATTCATTCTCTCTCGGTTCCCTTTCATAGAGAAGTAATTAAAGGCAAGAGAAAAAAACACTGTGGAATTAAAAACGATTTCCCCTTGAGCTTGTGTTTCCACAGGAGTGTCAAGAACAGACTGTCTTTTCTTTTGAACTCAAAGTCGTTTTCACAGCTCCACAATCCACTTTTTTTTTTTTTCTACCTGGGATTGAACCCCGGGAACCCAGGGTCTTCCCATTGAACTACAACCATAGTCTTTATTCATGAAATATTGAGGCAGGGTCTTACCAAGTAGTTAAATTGTGCAGGCTGGGCTCAAAGCCCTTCTCTAGCCCAGCAAAATGCCTCGACTTACCCAAATGGGCCTTTATGGAAATGTGTCTCCTCACTGATCAATGGTAACATGGGATTAGGTGACGGCAGAATTTGGAGACAAAGAAATGGAGAGAGGGAAGAAATGGAGGAGACAGGAGGACAAGAAACATCAAGATGTGTAATGTACCTGGGCCAAATCCCCACGGGGAATGTCAGCCTTCCGTACCACAGACATGAACTCATAAAAAATAAAAACTGAAGGAAAAAAATGTGCTTAATTTTTAATGGCCAAAGTTTGGCGCAAATTAGTTATGACCTAATGTAATATGATTTTTAAGTTATGACCTAATGTAATATGATTTTTAAGACATGGAGCCTAGCAGAGTCTACTTAAAACCATTAAAGTATAAACAATATGCATTCTCTCCCACAGCTGGACTTTCAGGTTCATCAGAGAGAAAAGACACTAATTCTGCCCAGACCCTTGGTCACTTTAGCGCCTTTGAATTTTGCCCTTCAGGGAACAAATTCTCAATTTTTTATATTCCTCAACATGACTGCTGAACAATGGCTGACTTGGAGTTGGGTAAAGCAGTTCATTGTTCAGATAAAAGGTCAGTCTAACACACGATAATTATTCAGCCTCTGTGCTTTATTGCTGATAAAATAAGGATGACAAGGGTGTATACAGATGGTAGAAATAGGCTCATTTCCTAATTCCATCATTCTCTTGTCTAGCTAATAGAGCTAAGATTTAGAAGATACCAAATTTAAACATGTCTGTACTCAGAACAAGGTTTAAACATCTTAAACACAACATTCATATAGCTGAAGCTCTTCAGGATTTGTTTCCTAATTTTCTTAATCCCTTCTAGGCACGACTAATTGCTTATGGTAATGCCTCCAGTTCTGAACTTCATGGGTTCTTTCAATGAGATCTCAGGTGCCTTATTCCTTGGAGTGAGCATCAGTGGGTAGTTAGCTTTATCAGTAAAGTCTGGAAGCCAAAATCAGAAAAAAAAAAAAAAAAGTAGCGAGAATTTAAATCCTGTTTAAAATGTATTATGTAAGAGGATTTGACAACATTAGGTTAGATAGTATTAGTATGAAGAACCATACCCAATGGTGATCCCAGAAGCATATAACATTTGATAAGTGTCAGAGGCATTTCAATAAGTACTCTTTTACAAACATAATTTCAACAGTAGGGAAAAGCTCTGCACATAGGATTTGTCATTTTCCTTGTTCATCACACCCGATACATGGATTTTCAGCAAGATTTTTAAAATATTCCCCATTTCAGAGGCACCCAAGGAGAGTTTTAAAAGAGGCTTACCATTCTTTTTAGAGGTCATAGAATACAGAGTCAGATCCATGAGTTAACTTGTAGTTTCCTGGTATTTATGACACTAGAGGGTTTTATCAGGGTACCATAACTTCGCTCAGGCTTAGAATTAATGATCTAATAAAGTTGCAGTATAATGCTCTTTTTCTAAGGGCAAACAGAAAGTGTTCTGGATGAGAGAGATAGCCAAAACAAAAGACTACATTTTAGTTGCTTCTGCACTTTTCTCATGCAGTGAATGAAAAAGAGTGTAGAAGGACTCTGAAATGCAGTTCAGGAAGCAGCTTATACCCTGACTTCTGATGAAGTTATCAAATTAATACAAACAAAAGCCTATCCCCGGAAGAAAGATCTCAATAGGAACTATGAACTGTTGTGAAGAAATGTCCCAAATCCTTCTCAGTTCTTCATTATTCCTCCCTTTTTCTGCACTCATGTTCCTTAAAAAAAAAAGTGCTTGAAATTATAGCTCAAATATGAGTGTCACTAATGAAAAAGGAGCATTTCTATTTAATGGATAATGCTAGAGAACCAGGACACTGAAATGAAAGGCAGTGATCTATCCCTGGGAAAGACAAAGTAGGCAAATGTGGCTTCATTTTAAGAATAGTTCTGCCTGAAGGAACTTCCGGTATACACAAGAGCTGTCTTCTATTGATCAGAACATGCAGGGCAGTAATTTTAATCAACACGGTGGGAGGTACTATCACGTAGGTCTAAAGTGATATTTTCATTACTTCAGCTCACAGGTCACACTGAATTTAGAGAGAATTTTTGTATGATATTCCTTTGTGTATAAATGTTAAAAAAGAAAAGGGAAAGGTGAGACTTGTGGGCTCTGAGCAATTACTGGAAAAATATTACAGAAAATATCATTTCTTGTTGTAAGAAAAAAAGAAAGAAAAAGAAAGAGAATATTGTATTAGTCTCCATTACTTTTAATCTCGCCTGTGTCCCACACACGCAGCTCACATAGTAAAAAAGCAACCTATGAATATAACACAACATAGGAAACCATTTGATTTTATGAAAAGTACCACTGCAACTTAATAAGAAAATGATATATTTTGTTTATTTCAAATATATATGACACTGTGACCATTTTCTCTCCATGTCCAGAAGATAACAGACCTTTCATAAGCACACAAACAAAAATAATGCGTTTTCATTGGACCATACATTTTAAAATGAAGATAAAATAATTCAGATGCAGGGTGGGAGGGATTCTTCTGTAACAGACATTAGAAACAATGTAACCAGCCTGTATACAACAGTATGCATAAAGAAAAAAACATAAATTTGATTCTAATAAATATATATATTATATAAATGTCTATAATAGATGATAGGTAGATGATAGATAGATAGATAGATAGATAGATAGATAGATAGATATTCAAAAATGGAATCAGAAAGCCAGAAGCTAGACTAAGCTATATGCAAGATGCACAAGATTTATTCACAGATGTTCAAAATAAAGTACTACTAATAAAGAATACAGGAGTCAATTTTAACATACTACATCTGTAGCTATCTAATAAGCATGTGGAAATACTTAGGCAAATTAAATTCTGTTTAAAACACCAAGATGCCACTGCATGTGAAATCAAACGGTAAACACTCAAGCAGTGATGAGGATAGGAGGCTGGAATCCTCACTTCTTGCTGGTCAGAGACTCAGCCCACTGGTGGGGGCACCAGCCAAGAGATTTGGAGCCTGGGGAGAGTGAAGGGAAAGAAGAGATCGGGTAGTGCTTTTAAAGAGTTCCATCCAGGGCTGGGGTGTGTACTTTGCTGACCTCACCGGTACCCATCAAACTTTTCCTCACCTTCCCAATAATCGCTTTGTTCTTTCAGTAAGTGTATATGGCTTCTAGCCACATAGCTGAAAGGCATATGGCTGTATATTAGCCAGATTTGTCACAAAACTATATATTTGGTCTGCATTTATTACTACAGAAACACTGAAAACAAACTGAATATGTATTCGTAGGAAAATCCATAAAATGACTGCTATGTATTCATGGAATGGAATATTATACAATGGATAAAAGGGTGTGGTGTTATATCGAAGAATTTTAAAATGTATATTGAGTGCATCCAGATGTTACATATGCACATGTGTATGTACAGATCCACACATATCTTGCCTTTCTTTCCACTTGAAGTGTTACTTAATTGTACTAAATCAACTTGACTGGATTAATAAATACCTGCCAGAGCAGCAATGCAGAGTGGTAGGTGTGTGTGTGTGTGGGGGGGTGCTCCAGAAATGGTTGATCTATAGCCCAGGAAACTCAGGGGGTCTTTCTTGGTAGTCTATCTCTGCTAAATGAGGTTGTGACCTGGATGGAGTCAAAGGTAAGATGACAGCTGGTATGCATTTGTGAAGTACTGCATTCTGCTTGAGAGGTTCTGTCTTCTGTTTCCATCTCAGTGATGTAGCCTTCTAACACAGAATCATAAGGAAGTTTCTGGGCCTTCAGTTTTGGCCGCTGCTTTATCCTGGATCCCTCTTGTTCCATGGCTTCCAGCTGCTTGGACTGAGCAACTATTGGATTCTCCAGCCCCTTCTCAGTTCCCAGCAGGCCATGTGGGTTCTACCATCTCCGATTTTATAAACCTTCCTAATAAACACTCACTATATACAGAGAGAATCTTAATGAAGGCATGAGGTTTCAAGGCTCACAGAATCAGTCTAGGTAGAAAAATTCAGAATAATGTTTACTACTGAGCTTAGCATATGACCTGAAGAGTTGTTATAGCTTAAATTATATTCCCCTCTCTTCCCTCCTTGGTGGGGAGATAAATATATGGCCCTTCATCTTCTGAAAAGAGGTGAAACTACTTTTCACACTGAGAAAAAGATTGCTAGATGTGGTGTCTCGTACCTGTAATCCCAGCACTCAGGAGGCAGAAGCAGGAAGATTGCTGAGTTCAAGGCTTGTCTGGGCTGCATAATGAGTTCGGGGCCAGCCTGAACTACAAAGCGAGACCCTGTCTCGAAAAACCAAACCAAACAAACAGAAAAAGAAAAGATTATTCATAGGTAAAAGAGGAAAATTCTAATCAAAATTATAAAATCCGGTTGCTTTAGAAAATCACTCTAGAATAGAATCATGTTTAAACTGAAACACATTTTTTAGAAACAATAAGCCTGTTTTCATAAATATTCCAATTTTGAAAATCAGCTATGTTTATGTTTAAATCAGATATGTTTATCTTGGAAAGTCTGAAACATAATTTGGCTTTTAAAGACTTTAAAATAGGTTCACTGCACCTCTTACATACTGTGACACTTTTCCTATACCGTCCCTGAACTTTGTTCTATTTCACAAGAAATCTGAATGACAGCACTGGGCGTGGCTCCTCCTTTCCTGCCTGTGTAGAAAACATAAATGTGTTCTGTGGGCATTTACTGTGCATACTGACTTCTAATATCAGCTCTTACCTCTTAAAGATCTATTTCTTTCTACACAAAATAAAGACCACATTTTCTTTCATTGCCCATATTTTCATGCAGCATGTAAAATGTACAAGGGTATCCATTGCTCCTGAGCTCCAGACAGGACTATGGTCTAGCATAACCCTTCTTCCCAAGCACTAGGTTCTTCTATGCGTTTATATGGCACCGATTTGTCCCCCGGAGTCTACAAGATAGTATGTGCCAAAGCCAATTTATAGTCTCCTAAAGAACTGGTACATAGTATACTTCTCTGGGTTTGAGTTTCGATATGCTTTCAGAGGTAATAAGTAGGTCCAAGTCCTGTTATAATGGCACTCCTACTAATGCTTACCTTAGAGATCCAATTTAATTTAAAACAAAAAGGTTTCAATTGCCCTAATATGCACTTTAAAAAGGACATGAATTGCAAGTCTCCACGTTTTACCACCCTAAGCATTTTTTATTATTATTCTGGAGGAATAGTTGTTATCCAATTGGTGAAATGCTTAGTACACAAATATGGCAATACATATTGTTTTAATCCCCAATTTTTAAATTTTATTTATTTTGAAGATTTCTTAATTAGTAGCTCATTTACCTGGAGGTAGACCTTTGGTTTTCTTTTCAAAGTTCTTTTTACCTGGAATTATGACTAATGTTCACCTCTTGGAATTTCTCATGAATTTCTTATATGTTCACATATGTTGCTTCTCTTCCACAGCTTTTAGATAGAAGATAGATAGATAGATAGATAGATAGATAGATAGATAGATAGATAGATAGATAGATAGATAGATGAAAAGATAATTTTGTGCTTTAGTTTTGTTTTTTTGTTTTTTTTTTTGCTTTTTGAGACAGGGTCTTGCTTTGTAGTTCAGGCTGACCCTGAGCTCACTATGGAGCCCAGGCAAGCTGCCACGAACTCAGCAATCCTCCTGTCTCTGCCTCCCGAGTGCTAGGATTACAGGTGTGAGCCACCACGTCCGGCATTGTGGCATGCGGTGTTGATTGTTGGTGGGCATGTCTCCACACCCAGCATTATATGTGGTTACCGGGGATAGAACTCAGGACCTTGCGCTTGCAAGGCAGGAGCCAGAACCACTGAGCTAACCCTCCGGCCCTGTGCTTTAGTTTTGTATGGCAGTAGAAAATATACTAACATACTACCAAAGTCTCATTGTTCTCACTACGGTAACCATTCTGTTAAAAATCTTTAATTTATACAGGAAGCTTAGTAAGACTAGTCTAGACAGAATTTTAAAAGTTTCTACCCAAATTACTATCATCTAATTCTTTAATCAAGTTCTAACCAAACACTTCCACAGAGGGATTCTCCAGGTGTTGTCAATGTTACTCACAGCTGACTTTAAGATAGTAACAGTGTTACGGATTCTCCTGATAGGTGTAGGGTGATCACAGGAAAACTTATTTAAACATAGAAAATGATGGCAAAAATTGCAGATAGAAGAGGCCCAAAGCAAAGTCTGATATTAAATGAAAATAGGGTCTGGCCTCATGATTTCTGGAAGATTATGTACAAGAAACAAAAAGAAAGGAAAGACAAAGAGCGAGACAGACAGAGACAGAGACAGCAAAGAGGATCCAAACTCTTATCTAGGATCAAAGCGCATTTAACTAACAGCTAACCAGAAAACAGAACAACATGCTTTAGCTGGAGGGGAATGAATTCTCCTAATAACCTGGATGAGCCTGAACACAGATTCTAGGCCAGGTCTTTCCCCAAGTAAGGAATGTAAAATCACTTGGGAGCTTACACTGAGCACCAGTTGAAGCCAGCAACCTTCTGGCCCATGAAACTATGAGCTATAAACAGTCGTTGCTTAAAGCTGTGAACTGTGTTGGCGATCGTTGTAGGAACCAGGCAACTAGGATAAAGGCCCACCCCTGACCCTCTTCTCATCCTCTTTCTCTTCCAACACCCACCTCACTCTTTCTTCTGTCATTAGGTTCTTAGTCAATCTTGTGAACATCTCAAGATTGGAGCCTCAGGAATGCGATATTACTAAAATAATTCTTTAAAACATTGAATATCCACATTGTATCATCATGTCCCTGTTCGTGGTACTTCCTGGCACATCAATGGATTAACACAATATATTCACTAACCAGTTTTTATTGATTTGTTGCTCAACCACACAGCAAGTCTAGAAAAAAAGAACACATTCTACATTTAAATACCATTATACCTCAGTTTCTGGTGTGGGCTGGTAAAATCTGAGTCATAATGTATGAAAGAACAGAAGCACAGAGGTGCTGTATATAAAATCTGCAAAGCCAGGTGCTCCTGGTGTCAACTGAAACTGAGTTTTTTAACAGGCATGCTCATGCAGTTATAAAATGTGAAATTTCTACTGCCTATGACGTGATAAGCTTTGTGTCACTTTGTTTATATAATTTGAAATGAAAATCCAAGTAAAATTGGACATTTCAATTTTTCCTCTGAGATGACAATACGAACAGTGATTACATGATGCCACATTTTTATTGTCATCAGGTTGACATTTTTATCCCACACAAAGTCTTTACCAAAGGCAAAGGTATGAGTTTGGCATCCTGAGTACCTAGTTTTCTTTCTTATTAGGAAAAGTGATGACCACAGAGAGGCATAATGCAGAGGGAAGCAAAAGACAAACTGAAATATCAAAGCGATATATTTGCCAGGATGGAAATACATAAACAACAGTCCTTCTGTAGATTATGACTTAAAAATAAAATAACAAAGAGAACAGACCCATCTAGGAGTTGAAGGAGCAGAATGGAGGAGTAAAGAGAAGGAAGAACCTTGGTGGGAACCATGGTTGGTGGTGGTTCTTGGCTGTTCCATGGTTGATGGTTGTTTCAAGGGAAATAAAGCAATGGGAGGTCTGTCCAACTCTTCTGCATTTCAACATTGTACTAGAACCTCTGAAAGTTGAAATCCAGTCACAAGAAAGCAGACAAGGAAGCCTGAGGGACTCTGTCTTGTGCCAAACTCAATACAGGAAAACACACACACACACACATTATGTCCAGTGGATCAGTCCTGGAACAGATGCCCTATGCCTAGCCTTTCTCCCTATATGTCTACCTATGAGAAAAATCCATCGGTTAAACTGTAAGAGATAAGGTTTAACTTGAAGACTTGTGGTTTTACTTCTTTCCAAAGGGATAATTGCACTCTGCCAACTTATAATGATGCCATGCTTCTATTCAAACAAAATTAGATGAACAATAATTTTATTCACCAGAGTATATTTTGAACTTTCATGAAATGAAATGTACAGGAATAACTCCCATTAATGCTAGTAGTTTTTATACTAGATTAGCTATGATTTGTAAAAGCTCAAGTGAGTTGTATAAACAAACAGGTAGAGTATCTAATGTTTCTTAGTTAAAAGAAGAAAGTGTTCTGTCATTATGAGTAAACCGAAGAAAAGGATGATCAAATGGAGAAAAATGTCTTCAAATAAAGTCATGATGCTCTTTAAATCACGTTTTATCTCTTAATGCCTTAGATAATTGTTTATATCATTTGCCACTTTCAAATCTATGAAGAGATTAATTTTTATAAAGACAATAGAAAAAATGTTAATGAGTTACAGACAAGAGAAAATACAAACATGGGAGAGTCTCCATCTCTAATTAAAGATGAGGACTGATGCAAAAAATGACAATAAATTAATTTTGTTTCCAAAGGGAGCCATTTGTAATATTGTGCTTTGTTTATGTCTTAAGCTGACCTTTTATTCTAATCACAAAAGAAACATTATAAATATTATAATTTTATAGTTTATTCAAGTGGATACATACCAACAGATTTCATTTATTAACCAATACAGGAATCTTCATTGTGTGTTTTTCTTTTCCATGCCCATGTGTACTGAGGTAGTTTTTAAATTTTTATAAGCTATAGGGGTTTGATAGAGCCCTCATGTAATTTCTGACTACAGAATTATATATTTAATATAAAAGGCTTTAGAAATTTTGCAAATAAAATACAATATATTTTGTTGAGCATTATTTTTAGTTTATTGAATGTAACAGATGAAGAATGAAAGACTTATTTTAGTGATAGTTTTGGCAAGAAGGGAGGAGGATGTAATTGTTCAAGAGAAATGATAGTTTTGAGTAGTGACAGTCGGGGTCAAAATTTATTTTAAATCACTGAAGTTATAACCATAAACTATAAAAAATGACTAATTCAGGATTAATAAGCATTTTTTGCTTGTCACATTGTGCCTTGTTTTTTTTTCTTTTTACATTTTGAGATATATTTAAATCAATAAACAACATGTGCATTTTATAGCATCAAAATTCCCTATTTGCGTATGTAGGAAGCTTGTTGATGTGTGTAAGAAACTTTATAAAGGATATCAATTGGCTTTCATGGTTACAAAAAGAAAAAAATTTCAAACCACCATAATGTCAGGTGGTTTGAAATACTAATGCATTACTTTGAGTAGACTTATTCCTTACTCTTGAAATGACCTTTTAACAATATTTTCATTCTCATTAAAGTGCAGGACTGGCCCTATGTTTTTCTTACATTCTATTTATCTGCAGATGACCCCATCTCAGATTGGAATCCTCCATTAGCTTAGTACCAAATACATACAGGCAACTTTCTTATCATCTTTGCCTTATGCTGTAGTGAAGTTGATGTTGGAAAAAATCTGATATTGAGCTTTCCCAGTTTCAGAAATGTACATTTGTAATGCTGATTACCTTGAAAAAGTAGAGAAGAGAAAGAAAAGCCAAAATTTTCATCAGTATTACCACTGCTTTACCCACATACCTCAGGCTGTTCACAAGATGCAACTTTGCTTATGCAGGAAAGTGAAAGATTCTTAGCTGTCTTGTTGGTGGGATCTAGGAACCTGTTTAAAACAAGATTTAGTTAGTAGGAAAAGTGTTTAGCGCCTGGCTCTGTTCACCAAAATGAGTGCTTAACCTGTCTGCTCAGCTGTAACAAGTACGTTATCCATTTACCTAAGTACTTAATTTATGACCCCTTATGTTCAGAACATCCTGTGATGTGTATAGTCTTTAGAGCTATTTACCCAATTATATATATTATATATATAATATTATATATAATATATATAAATTATATAATATATATAATTTATATGTTATATATAAATTATTTATATATATATATTTCCTATTTATATTTATTTATATATAGTATATATATCATATATATATTTATTTTTATTGGTACATTTTACATACAGCTGACAATCACAACATTGGGGAATTTGTAACAATATGTGACACAGTTAATTCTCATTTTTACCCATATCCCTACCCACCCCACAGCCCCCACCCCCTATATACATGTGCTTTCTTTTTCTTTCCAAATCATATTTATATCCACATTCCCTTTGAATTTTTCCTAGTTTACAGAATCTATCATACATTCAAGTTCAGATATTTTTGACAGTTGTGAAAGAAAAAAATGAAACTGTGTATTTGAGGAAACTGACTCACTTTAACGTCTCAGACTTTGTTGGGTCTATTGTCAGTTGAGGATTTTTTTTTTTTCTCCCTGAAACAGAAACAAACCGTATTTGTTATTGGGGAATAAGGACCTCTTCAGCGGTTTGCAAATCATATTACTTCTTGGCTTATCCTGAACAGCTTTTTAATTTTTTTTTTTTTGGTACCAGGAATAAAATTTGGGATCTCGCACCTAGGAAGCAGGCACGAAAACCACTACACTAAACCCAAGCATCTACTAACAGGTTAGCGCTACCTATACATGTATGACTTTCTATATCACCCACTCTATCAAGACATATTCTCTCTCTTTATGATTGTGTCTCCTCATGTCTACCATTAAAACTCGGGGCTATTCCTCATCAAACATGGATGCTGAAAATATATTCACTAAGGCAATAAGAAAATATCTGAATATGTCATTAAATTCTGGATAGAGGATTAGCTCAGTGATAATATGCTAGCCTCTCAAACTCAAGGTCCTGAGTTCAATCCCTGGTAGAGAAAATTAAATAATTAAATAAATAAATCCTGGTAGGAACACTTATCTGATTTACTAAATTTATATGACATGGATAAACAGATTCATAGATATAAAAATTAGCATGAACTTAAGCATTTATTTCCATATGTGTTCAAGTATCTCTAAATTGTGTTCTTACCATATATTCTGACTTCAGTTCCTTTACTTTTTATAGTCATCTGTTATATCATGTTAGGAATATCTGAGAGCTCATTTATTAATATTTTATTATAAAGCTAATCCTTATTTTGTGACATTGGGTTATGAAGAACAGAGAAAAAAATAAATACTTTATTTTCATGAAACATCAATTCCACAGCAGAAAGTAACATAGCTTAGTGATTGAGCATAAATTTTGGAATCTAGATGTCTTGTTTTTAGTACTTAACTTACCACTAATTAGACATATAGTACTTTTCTGGCTTTTTATTACATCTCAGACCCATTGCCTAACTTAGGATATTCACACTGAGAAAAGTAAATCCTACTACAGGTACTAAAAATGGCAAAAGAAATAAACAGCTAATTGTATTTATTTACATCTTTATTGTTATGAACCATTTGTTCATTTGTTAAATTAGAATGAACCATCATCTGCTATAAAAAGTCTATTGACTAAGAGAGTTTCATTTAATTTCGTTCTACCCTAATTTCAAGTACTATTTTGACCTTTCTGAAATAACCTCTAGTTTAATTCAGTATCCAAATACTTCTATGGTGAAGACCTGTTACAGAAAGTTATGATTAGGACAACTGAAAAATTAATTAAAGCAGAAATACTTTATTTGCTCCAGGGAAAAAAGAGATGAGAAACTTAAGAGCAAGAGTTCCTGGATCATCCATCCTGACACTTTGCACAAAGGGACTTTGATTTAGGCATACTTGCCTCCAATCTGAGGATCTCCCTGATTTTAACAGTGACCATGTTTCTTGTTAATTTGTGCTATAATTTGACCTGTTTTAAATGATCTACTTCAAATTGTCCAACTTTCTGCTTTAAATTATCCAACTGCAGCTTTTCTAGAAAGATAAAATCATCTAACAAATCATAAAGATCTCTCCATTTCAGACAAAAGCCTAGAGAGAAGAAATAGCTTTGGCTTTTATGCTGGAGGAAACAATTAATTTGATGTGCTACAGTCCTTAATAAGAAGATTCCTCTTTTATGCCACTAAAGCAAAAAGAAATCAGAAATTGTAATATCAGCTAAATAATGAGACTGAAAGTTATACATATTGCGGAAATTTAAATTAATATGTTATCTAAATGGAGTTCGCAAGAAGCTTTTTTAAGGTAAATTGCTTTCATGCTGTCAACCTGCTTTGCCATGCATTCATTGTAAAGATGCTCCCGCCAAGTAAATAAAGAGGCGAATCTCAAGAGCTCATGCATTTATGTTTATTTTGTTGAAATGTTACTGTGCCTTACATAGATTAGATCCTCCTCAAAGATATTAACTCCTAGTATATAACAAATTTTATGTGTGTATGGGTCAGCACTTCCGTTTTTAGACATAATAACTAATATTCACAGGGTCAAAGAGGAGAGATTTAATTGAGATGAGATTTCAGGAGATTCATACATAGTCAGTGAGTTCTGAGGCAGAGAGATAATGGCAGGAGATTGTGCTCCTCAGTTCACTGCAACCAGGAGGCAGAGCAGGGACATAGTGTCTGGCTGGACTGCTAAGGAGCCACACTGCCATGATCCACTGGACATACCCAGGAGCTTGCAGGGTTGCTCCACTGACACACTGCACCTTTGGCTTCATTCCTGAAACTTCATGTACTGCCCTCTCAGGTGCTGTTTGCCAGGCATCTCAGGCCTCCTTCTAAAATCGAGATGGAATCCTGTGTAACTCCAGAAATCTTGAAATCTGTACACCAGTAATATCAGCATCATCTTGAGAGTGAGGCCCCTCATCCTTCCTGTTCCAAGCTGAAATTTCTTACATTAGTCTGAACCCTCTCCAGGCCTGTGGTTGACACTCACCCAGTCACTGTGGTTCAGTAACACTGGAAATCCTGAGGTGGAGCTGTCCTAAGCTTTAACCCCTTTTCTACATAGCTCCTGATTATCTCCTCTCAAACATGAAGAAGACTGCACTGGATTTTTTTCTGTATCTCTTGTCTGCTGTGAGAAAGACATCACTTTCAGGGTAGCACCCCATGCTATTTTTGCTAGTTTAAAAGAGTCATGATCCTTTGTCATTGCTAGCACTGCTGGTTTGATGAGTTGGCTTTTTCCTTTCCCTACAGCTTTTCTGGGGTAACTTCTACTTTGGAACTGCACACATCTCTAATTCTCATTAATTTATTTTCAAAGTTCACATTCCTGTATGATTTGGGAGAAATAATTCAAAATTTTTTGTGGTAAATAGGAAAGACCGTTATGGACCACATTTCATTGTGCTTTCATTATATAACTCAAATTTATTATATTTATAATATTCAAAACTGTTCTTAGAAAAAGAATTTCTCTGTTATATAACTCAGTAGAGAGAACAAATCCCAAAGATGTAGTTCTCTCCTCCATACCAGGGCAACCAGCTGGAAAGTTATAACACTAATGAAAACAGCACACTAAGGCTTAATTGAATGCTTACAACTCACTGACCACTTGGTTACTTGCTATATAATCATTAGCTTTTGAATCCATGCAAAACATAGCTTTATATTTTCTACTTCAAACCCCATTTTACAGATGAATAAAAACTAATATCAAGAAATTTGAAGTAAGTAGACAACATTGAATTAATGGTAAAAAGATAATTGGAATGCTTTCTAAGTGCTGTAAGCCAGTGGTCCCAAATCCTTTCCCACAGACAGATACCCATTCATGGTTTTGGAGGAGCTGGGCTATGGAGGAAGAGGTGAGCAGCAGGTGAGCAAAATGAGCCTAACCTCTATTGACCCTCAGTCCCCATTGATTGAATGACCACCTGAGCCTCACTGTCTGAAATGCACCTGTGATGGATGGTTGATGTGTTCCTTATGAGAATCCAAAGTAATCACAGTCCCCATCGTAAGCACAGTAAATGTGATGCCCTTGAATCATTCCCCACACACCACCCATAGCCGCCCTACATTTTATGAAAACATTGTCTTCCATGGACGAAATTAGGAAACATGGTCCTTATGTAATGATCTGTACAAAATATAAAGTAGCTGTTAATAAAGCCAGGAAGATGGAGTTCTTGAATACCAGTGTCCCTAGAGAAGAAAAAAAAGTATTGTGAGCATCTCTGAAACCTTATAGATCTTTTTGCACCTCATTTCTTCCCTTCCTCTCAAATTCAAAATGGTGAAATATTCTTCTATGTTCTTCTTTTGGCATTGAATCTATGGAAATGATCAGTAGAAGTCTACAATTTCCCATCTTTCTCCATTTGATTGTTCTGTTTGTGAAATAAATGCCATATGTTTATATAGCCATAGTTTATTAATTTTCTGGTTATATAAAATATGCTACAAATAATAAATCTATCTGTCCATCCATCTGTCTGTCTTTGTATCTATCATCTATTTAACTATTAATTTTCAGATTCTAGAGCCTGTACGTCTTCCTCAGCTCCCTCAGGGGCTCCTTTCCTTGGCTTTCAGATACCTTCTTCCTGTGTCCTTACTTGGTCACTTTTCTGAGCATTCCACGCCTGGGGTCCCCTCTTCCTACAAGGACCTCAGTCCTACTGGATTGAGGAGCCACTATCATGATCTGTGGTGAACTTCATCACCTCATAAAAGTCCCACAGTCAGGTGCTGTCACTTTGAGTTTCGGAGGTGTTAGCATGATTGTGAAGGAAACACAATTTACTTCAAAATTGTTTGTAGTGTCCATTTTTAATCCTTGCAACTTTTGTATGTTCGGAGGATTAATAATGCAAGTGACTCTTTTCAAATATCAACTGACCATGTGACTCTTCAAATGAAGTGTTAATATTTTCCAGATAACTTATATTTTAATTAAATTCACCGGTTTTCTATTCAACTTGTTATTCTTGACTTGATAGAGTTTGACTTGTTATTATCATTGTCATGTGTTTCATCCCATTTGATGATTTTATCATTCTTTTATACTACTATTTTAAATTAAAAGTCTTAATTAAATTCATTATTTGATTTCTTTATGATCTTTGATCTGTGTTCATGAGGTAGAGTCAAGTTTTACTTCTTTCTTGCTGGGTGTCAGCCTGACAAACATCATTTAAGGAAAGTCCGTACTTTCATGCTGCTCTGCTGTTCTTTTTTTTTTTTTTTAAATCCAGTTCAAATTATTGGAATTATTACGTGTCCTACTGGAAAATGTACTCCACATTATTAGGGCATTACATTATGATCCAAATTACATTCCATTGGAGAGCGGTGGTCCTTTAAACTTACTTTGAATGACCATCAGTATACATTGCTCATGTATTTTGATGAGCCAAATTAAATGGAAAAACTTGATAAATTCATAAGAGATTGTTTCTTCTTATTTTGCGTGCGCAGTCTCTGAGCTCAGTGGTCTGTTTTGTGTCAACAAGCCTGGACCAAGTTTAGAGTTCTAACCATTGGAATCAGTATGGAAATTCCATCCACAGGGTAAAGGAAATCATTATCCATCAAATTGCATGCCATAAAAAGTGCATTAGAAAGAAGTATCTGGAGATCATATTATGTCAGATACTATAAAATTAAGGTTGTTTGAAATAGCTTTAACATTTATTAGGTACCGACTGTGTGTCACGTTAGCAATAAGAAGACACACTTTTCTTTCTAATCCTCGAACTATCTCAATAATTAACCTAAGTCACATTATTAGCACTATTTAATTCGTAGGAAACTTATGTGCTCACTTTTCTAAGGCAGGGTTGCAGCTCTTTTTCCTATGAATCTAGAATCGGTGTTCTTGATTCTAGTTACAATGCATTTGGACTTAGTCTCAGCAAGAGACTAAGTGAAGTCACAGGAAGCACTCTCAAGTATTAGAAACTCTATGCTATTATTGTCTCTATGTTAAAAAAAAACAGATTTAATTGAAAACTTATTCTGATGAGAGAATAAAATGACTCCTCTCTCAATTTGATATGTATATTTATAAATAGTAAAAGACATTTCTGCATTGGATGGAATATTGGATGAGAAGATTTTTAATTATTCCTCCAGATAAACCATGCTATATGGTTTTTTTTTTTGTTGTTGTGGTGGTGGTTGTTTTTTTTCTTTTGAGACAGGGTCTCACTTTGTAATTCAGACTGGCCTTCAGCTCACTATGTAGCCCAGGCAAGCCTTGAACTCAGCAATCCTCCTTCCTCTGCCTCTTGAGTGCTGGGATCACAGGCGTGAGCCACCACGCCCAGCATGCTATATGTTTTTTATTGTTAATTGCCCATTCTATAGGCCTTATTCAATGTAACTCAGTTTTGTGTCTGACTGGGGCTATGTAATTACATAGCTTTTCCAGATTACAAAAATAAGAAAGAGGTTGCAAGTTTAAACCAAAAGAAATTGATGTCCTTAACATCTCTTGTCAATGATAATTTTTCATTAATATGTTTATGTTAATAAAAGATAATAGCCTCACTATTTTGTTTGTGCAGTTTACAGAACACTTATTAATTTAAAATGTAAGTCCAAAACTTATGGGTATTATTATCCATATAAACCTGCACAGTTCATATTATTTAAGGCACATGATCAATTGTAGATACTATGTGAAGTATATTTCCTGCTCAAGAGTAGTGTAAGCACAAAAAGGTCTCAGTTTCTATGTAACCTCTTAGTCGACAACAAGGAAAAATATAACATTAGTAAAATTTAAACCATCAAACATTTTAGAACATTTATAACTGTCTAATTGTCCAATAACTGTAATCTGCACATTGTTTCCGTATTGATTATTCCATCATTGACTACAAATCTACAGGAAGACACTGGTAGGAGTCAATAAACTATTCTTCTAAAACATACATTTTATGAATTTAAGTATCTTCATTTAAAATTTTCACTTCCAGAGTTCAGCCTTCTGTTTGAAGTGACTGTTTTCTTTGCAACCAGAGAGATTGCATCTGCATCGCATATTTGAATCATTTCCACAAAGCATCGCAGAAGCAGGTAGAATGATAAAGATACCCACTGATTACAATTCTCCCTGCGTTTCTATGTTTAATGTCAGCACATAATAATAATGAACATTTTAAAAAGAAATATATCTAAGTATTCCATATCAAACTCATAAAATATGGTCAAAACCAGGAACTTCTGGTAATACTATAATAATATAAATTGCATGTGCATCCCCTTGTCCTAGAAAACTAAAAGAAGTTAAGGTAATGTTTAGCAGTTAAACTTCATGCATTAAAAAGAAAATGACCACACTAAAGTATTACGCATGAAATGTATTCATTAATTCTTAGAAACAGCATATTATATAGGATTACATCCATTGGTTTGTACTTATGTTAAATAATAATGACATCCATTAAGGTCAGAGTCATTAGACTAAATCTCTGCACAACAAATTTGTTTTATCATACACACCTCAGTTAAACTGCTGTACAGTATTTTTTCCAGATATTCCAATAACGGTAGTTAGATCATAACAATGAAAGGGGACTCTAGATTCTCTTATTTTTATTCCATAGCTGGCAGTTTAGTTAATTTGAGGATGAATGTTAAAGTGGAATATGGCACCATATGAAGCAGTGATCTGAGATTTTATTTTGATGATGAAAGCACCAGTTCAGGAGAGTGGAGAGTAAATTTCAGTAAAGAATCACTAAAATGTGAATTCACAATCCTATTTCAGAACCCACACCTAAAATGTTTCCAATTTGGAGTTTTTATGATTTGAGAAAAATCATATTATACAAACCAACTAACTCCTTAGAAATTTCTCTAGCAAAAATTTAAATATTCACTGTAAAAATCATACAAGGAGAAGATGTACAGATTCAGGCCAGTGAACAAGTTTTACATCTTGGAATCAGATCTGGTCGCCTTTGCACCCCCATGAGTTTAAACACAGAGTGTAAGTAGATTTTTTGATATTAGAAGAATTGTAGGTTTGCTGATGGGCTTCTGTAAATAAGTCACTGTGCTGAGTGTCAGCATAGTCAAGGGCCTATGAGAGGAAGCAGGGAACTTCTGCGTAGTCTCCGGGGAATCAGACTTCTCCCCCTGATGCTGGAGGGTGAACCCTTGGCAAAAGTTCTCTGATAATATAGTGTATTACATTGATTGATTTACATATGTTGAACCAGCCTTGCATCCCTGGGATAAATCTGACTTGATCACTGTGTATGATTTTCTTGATAACTCTCTGTATTCTGTTTGCAAGTATCTTATTGAGGATTTTTGCATCAATGTTCATTAGAGAGATCGGCCTGTAGTTTCCTTTTTTGGTGGGATCTTTCCCTGCCTTTGGAATCAAGGTGATTCCAAATCCTTCAAGGAATGATTTGGGGAGTACTGCTTCCCTTTCAATTTCATTAAAGAGATTGAGAAGTACTGGTAGTAACTTTTCTTTAAAAGTTTTGTAGAATTCAGCAGTGAAGCTGTCAGGACCAGGGCTTTTCTTTGTTGGTAGGTTTTTTATTACATTTTCAATTTCCCAGATTGATATCAGGTTGTTTAACATTTTTATATCCTCTTCATTCAACTTTGGAAGTTCATATGAGTCTAGGAATCTATCCATTTCTTCTAGATTTTCCATCTTCTTGGAGTATAGATTTTTAAAGTACGTGTTTATTATCCTTTGGACTTCTTCTGGATCTGTGCTGATTTCCCCGTTTTCATTCCTTATAGCATGGATTTGAGCCTTTTCCTTCCTTTGTTTGATAAGGTTGTCTAAGGGTCTGTTGATCTTATTTATCCTTTCAAAGAACCAACTCTTTGATTCATTGATTCTTTGTATTGTTCTCTTTGTCTCTATTGCATTAATTTCTGCTTTGATCCTTATAATTTCCTCTCTAGTATGTGCTTTGGGTTTGTTTTGCTCCTCTATTTCTGTCTGAGGTTATCATAACACCCAACTCAAAAATGAGCATCTGAAATGAACAGACGCTTCTCAGAGGCAGAAGTTAAAGCAGCTAAGAAACATATGAAGAAATGTTCAACATCACTGGTCATTCGAGAGATGCAAATGAAAACAACACTGAGATTTCATCTCACTCCACAAAGAATAGCCACTATTACAAAATCAACCAACAATAAATGCTGGTGAGGCTGTGGGGAGAAAGGAACCCTTCTCCTCTGTTGGTAGGACTGCAGACTTGTGCAACCATTGTGGAGATATGTGTGGAGATTTCTCAGAAAACTAGGACTAGGGGTCCCATTTGACCCTGCCATCCCCCTGCTAGGAATATACCCAAAAGAACTTAGAAAATCACAGTGGAAAGACAGATGTACAGCCTTGTTCATAGCAGCTCAGTTTGTGATAGCTCAATCTTGGAAACAACCCAAATGCCCATCAACTGGAGACTGGATAAAGATGTGGTTTTTTAAATAAAATGGAGTACTATTCTGCCATAAAGAATGACAAGCTTGATTCATTTATGTGCAAATGGATGCATCTGGAGGACACGCTAAGGAGTGAAATCAACAGAGCACAGATAGGCAAATACTGGATCTTCTCGCTGATATGAGCACCGGTAGATGCAAATGAGCTCTAGTAGTATGACAATCTTTTTAGAATGGGAAATTTCCAAAGGAAATCTGGTGTGGGGATGTAATGAGGGGAAGAAATAAATGTAATTCTGAAAGAAAATAAAAGAGCATGTATATAGGGGGTGGGGAGGTGTGGGTGGGGGGATATGGGTAAAAATGAGAATTGACTGTGTCATATATTGGTACAAATTCCCCAATGTTATGTGTGAGTGTGAGATATATGCAAATTGTACCAATAAAGAATGCAATTAAAAAAAAGTTCTCAGAGTCTGACTGAAGTCCCTGCAGTAGGAATATCTGCAGTGACTTGTTTTCCTGATGGAATCCTGGGAGCCAAGTGCCCTCCGTGAGAAGGAATTAATTTTCAAGTGGCCTAAAAGTGCTGTAGCTTGTGTTCATTGCCTTGGATTGTTATTAAAAAATAAATAAACTATGTACGTGAAACTTACCAATAATGCATAGCTAATTGTTCATATCTGGCATTGTCTAGTGTGTTTGAACACAGATGTTTTCATTCAGCACCCTTTCATTCGTAGAATGTTGCTTTTCTTTAGGCTTGGAGAAGACTTCCAAAAATATATCTAACCTATTTCAAAACAAGACTTAAATAACGTTGAAATTCTGCTTTCCCAAAATACTGTAACATCATGATAATTTAGTGACAAATCCACACTGTCGTTATTGACCTTTCTGACAAAATCCAAACCATAGACGATTGACATTGGTCCCAGGAAATAAGAGTGAGTGACTACAAATGGAATTTCTCTGTAACCATTTAAATTTAGTAATTTACGTAGACCTCAACTTGCATTTCTTACCTACTTTGTCTTGGAGAAAGGTGCTTTATGTGTTGATCCAGGCTCAAAATTAGGAGTTTATACAGTGTTATCTTTCTGTATCACATGCTTTCAATGACCTCCATGGGATTTTGCTGCTAATTTTAAGATTTGTGTTACTAAATGTGGGCTGGATAATAAACCCATTCTGGAATGACAACTCAACAAATGACTTGGCATAAGGACAGCTTTCCACAGCTGCATGCAAGATGACACTAAAAACAGAAGGACACAACTACTTGTCTTTTGCATACTGTTAACTCTCTCCTCTCAGTAAAACAGTGTAAAAAGCATCTACTCTTTCCCCTTTGTCCAGTTATTTTCAAAAGGATAAGAATAAGATATTGAACTAGAGTTTATAGAAAAGTGTAATCTTTTACTATTCTACAAACTCTTGATGTTGATTGTGATCATAATGTGTATAAAAATCAATTTTTAAAAAAGTTGAATATGCAAAATATGAACTAAATATTACAGAAATATTCAACATACATACATCTGTGTTTCATGAAGTTGATTTTGACTTTTCTTTGATAGTTTGACCTAATTTCAAATAAGGAACTTCAGGAAATAAAAAGAAGTTATACTTTTCTTCTTTATGATACATATTGACTGTTCTAATTTACTTTTAGAAATTAAAAGTAAAGTTAAAATTAATGATTCTGGAAACTATCTGTAACTGATTAAGTAATTTTGGGTCAATATGCAAAAGACTTCATTAGCATTGAAGAGTTATAAACTTTTTTTTAACCTATCTTCTCTTATTAGGCCAAATTCATATAATGAGTATAAATTAAATAGCTAGGTAATACTCGGTAATCAATGAACTGAAATGCATTTAATTCATAAAGATTTCATATAGTTTACAATGTTAAACACACAAAACATTATTTTTGAATTTCATATAGTGTCAGGTCCCTTCTACACTTGTATGATTTAGACGACTCTAGAAAGTTAGATTGAGTGGGCTACTTGCTCCTTCTCTTACATCTTATTTCCGTTTATTAGTAAATGTGTATGGTACATAATGTTTACCTTCCTCATTTGGCATTCATACATTTACATAGCACATCTTACTTCCTTTGTTCATTCCTTTCTCTTCGTTCTCATCTCTTCCTATCTATCGACCCCTTTAGGTCTTTCAAATGTAAATATTAAGGCCAATATTGAAAAGTTATCTATATAGTTCAGTATTATCTGAAGTTTTTGAAAGTTCACTCCCACATTTTTGATTACCTACAAAACATCTTGCTGATCTGGAAGACTGTCCAGATGTGTGACACCAATTGGTCTGTGAAAACAGTCTTTCTCGTTTAGAAATGCATTCTGGTTTCACGGCACAGGAGTAAAACTGACCTGAAATGTGGGACTCATAAAGATGAATAAATGAATTTCCTTATACTGCCTGAAGAAGTTAGTGTGATCATTTTTTTTTTGAGACAGGGTCTCTCTTTGCAGTTCAGGCTAGCCCTGAGCTCACTATGTAGCCCAGGCAAGCCTCGAACTCAGCAATCCTCCTGTCTCTGCCTCCTGAGTGTTGGGATTACAGGCGTGAGCCACCACGCTCGGCTAGTGTGATCATTTTGTGGATGCACATTTTTTGGAATATAGAAAATACAGTTAATGTTAGATTTTCAAAGTTAGATTTTCTTATTGTTTTCATTTAGTTTTATAATTTATTATTTTCATTCTTTTCCAGTATTTTGCCATAATACATACATTATAATAATTTTACTTTTTCAAGAGAGATTACTGGTTTGTCTGCACAAAATCATTCTATTTATTTTACCATACAATATCACACCTTGTCTATAAATTATACTTAACATATACAATTCCCAGGTCTAGCAAATTTTTTCCTCAGTATCATCTATGCATTTTTCTTCTTATCTATGAAATTCACTCCAGCTTTTAAAATACATAGAAAATTCTTCAGTTGAGAAATATGTAGATTGTATTGCCTTCCTGGTGTTTTGTTTTCCCTTTTTCTAAACCTCAATTTAGAAAGTAATCCCATAATTTTAGTATATTTTAAGGCCTATTTACTAATCACCAAAACTATTTAAAATAAACTCTAAACAAGTAATGAAAATTTCTTGCTGTCACTTTCAATAATGATCTTATTCAGAGAAACTAGATGGATTTTTAAGTTTCAATCATTTGATCATCTTTCAAACCATAGCATAGTTATTATAGTTAACAGGAAATAAGAGTTTTATTAACATCACATCATTCTAAAAATTTCAGGAAAATTATGTAGTTACTAATTTAAATAACACACTATAATTTTAATAGCAAATTTGGGTCCTGTACTCTGAAAGCCAGCCTTTATTTGGTAAACTGACTTGACAGTTTTGGAAAACAAACATAAGATAAAAAGACCAGAAAAAGATTTATCATGATATTTGGGGGTTGTATAGAAAATAAGACAAAACCTTTCAAAACTACCTAGGTGTGGGTAGGGATTTAGCGCACGGCCTAGCAGGTCCAAGGTCCTGAGTGTGATTCCTGGTACTAGACACACAAAAAGGGAAAACTACCTTGTTTCCAATGTATTAAATCAGCAGAACAGAACACATGAGAACTGATAATCCACAAATTGTTAGGACTTTCTGTCACTGAACTCATGTTGTTCATTTCCTGAAATGGAGGCAAAAGACATTGCACTGGCCAAAAAATCACTAGTGAAAAACAAGCACTCTCATGTCTAAATTAGATTTTATACTTTAAGAAGTCATAACACATAAAAAGAACTGATAAATGACTGATTCTTTGCTGCCAATTAAAAGTATTTTTCCTAAGAAAGACATTTTTTACAAAGGATGGCTTGTGCAGAAAATAGTATTTCTCAGTATTTACTTTAGGAGCATCTTACCATGCACAGATAAAATGAGAAGAAAAAAAAATTGGAATAAATAGTGTTTGTTAAATGAGACTCTGTCTGAAAATATATTTTCTTTAGTCACAAAAAAATTCATAAGTTTAGCATAAATATTAAATGAGCAAAATGTGTGAATATTATCTTTTGTGGGTAATCAACATGGCTAATATGAAATGACTATTGATGAGGACAGTCTACCCTCAAAGCACGCTCATTTGTGTTCATAGGTTAACTAACCTTTGAATAAATCTAGTATATAGTTACTGACCAGATCTCCCACATGCTCCCAGATATGCTGTGCCATCTTGGCACTCAGCTAGAAGCTGGCCTTCATTAAATGTGGCGTTTCCACCTTGAATCTTAACCGTGATGCAAAATAATCCTCTTTTCTCTATAATTACTCAGTGTATTATTGACAATGGAAATAATTAACTGAGACATACACTTGATACCAACAGTAGAGTTTTTGCTATAATCCTAAACAGAAAATATGGAAGTAATTTTGGAACTGGGTAGTAAGCAAGTGCTGGAAGAGTTCTCAAGAATAGACTTGAAAAGGTTTTCATTGGTTTGAAGGAGAATTATGAGCAATTTTGATCAGACTCAGAAGATGAGCTTTCTAAGAAAGATCTAGAACTACATAGAGATCAGCTATTGGGCATGACCACCATGTTAAAGCGACTATGCACAGTAAACGCCACTCTAATAGAAGTATGGAAATGAGGATTATTTTGTTGAATGCTAGAGTGAGGCCTATTATTTTCATAGTTACAACTTGCTTGACAAAACTGTCCATTCCTGTAATGCTTTGTGAAAGATAGAACCGAAGAGAGAAAAAAAAAAACAACCCTAATATCTGGCAATAGAAATTCCACAATCAAAATAAATACACTGTCTGGGTGCATTTGGCTGTTTTCAAAGTGAATCATGAGCCAAGGGAAACATGGCAGGCAGAATTGGAAAACATGCAGCATCGATTGGGAAAGACTGAAGAAAAGACATGTTTAGAAGACAAAACCAGGGATGCAGACCAGTGCCTGCTTACTAAAGAGATTAACATACTAAATACAAAACAAGTCGGGTGCTGTGCCTCAGCACAATGGGAAAGACCACTGGAAATTGCCTCAGAAGTCTGCAAGGCCGCATCTCCCATGATAAGGCCAAATCCTAGGAGGAAAAATGATTTCAGGATATGGGCCTGGAGTACTACCCACAGCATGAGTGCCCAGGGTCTTCAAAGGCTTCTGCTACATCTATCCTGGCATAGTTCCCTATATCCCTTCCAGCCATTACTTCAGTGGGCCTACTTGGGACTCATGCTATCTCTAAGGAGGCAGCGAGTGATTGGCATCGGCAGAGCCTGTGTGGTTCTGACTCTGTGCGGATGTAGAACGCAAAAGGGTGGGTTCATGACCACTTCTACCAAGGTTTTAAATCAGAGCCTAGGTGGCCAGGGGAAGGATTACTATGAGGGTAAAGCTATCAGGAGGTGTACAAAGTAATGAGGACAAAGCCCCCTCTGAGACTCCAAGATTGTGGGCCTAGAAGAGGTAATGTCATGACTCTCCAGCCCAAATGACCTGAAGTATGGTCTAAGTCTAGCAAAGCCATAGGAATGGAGACGCCCAAGACCTGCAGGACGCCAGTCTCCATCCCCGTGTGTACAGGATGACATCAGACCCGAGTCTTCACTCTGTAATGTCTGCTGTGCTGGATCTCCTATAGGCTTTGACTTGGTTAAGTTTCTGTGGCTGCCTTTCTCTCCCCTTTGCTGTCTGCGTGTATATCCTGTCTCACTCCACGATGATCCAGTGGAGATGGCTTATTTTGATTTCACAAGATCACAGCTGGAAAGAGTTCACCCAAAGATGCAAATGAAATTTTGGACTTTTGTGTTAATGCTGGAATGAGTTGATACTTTGGGATTCTTTGGATGGAATGAGGAAGACACATGTTTAAGGTGCAGGATGCTATCATTTAAATAGGCTTTTTTGCCCTTTGAAAATCAGGTTGAACTGTAATCCCCCTTAAGAAATATTAAGAGATGGGAGTAGGTAAAACCTTCAAGAGATAATTCTGCCTGTATGAATGCCTTAGTTTTTTTTTTTTTAACAGAATTAAAGGGTTAATGTGCTAATGATTTATCTCCAAAGCAGAGTTGCTATGAAAGTGAGTGAGTCCAGGTTTCCCATAAGCTCTGTGCATTACGTCTCCTGCCACATGACACCTTGCGGTACCTCAGAAAGATACCGTGGGAAAGACGTCAGCAGATTGGGCTCTCAACCGTGACTCGGGATCATGGAATTCAAAAATGACTGATTTTTTTTTTGTGTGTGTGAGATAGAGTCCTGCTGCATAGTTCAGGCTGGGCTCAAAGACGCTAGGTAGCCCAAGATGACCTTGAACTCACAGCAGTCCTCCTGCCTCTGCCTCCTAAGTGCCAGGATTACAGGTGTGTATCACCATACCCAGTCCTCTTTCTTTTATAATGTACTTGTGTGAAATATTGAAACTGTTGGCCACAGACAATGGATGAATGCAGTGCATTGACCCAAGGACAGATAGAAGTGGGCAGTTTATCCACCACACAAGTGAAGAAACAGCCTTTGGTTACCCACTATGAAGCGGAAAGACAGTCCCCACTGGACAGCACATCTGCTGGTGCTTTGAGCATGTCCTTCCATTCCAACTGTGATCAATATTTTTCTGGGGTTGACGAATGTACCTGTTTCATACTTTTTTTTTTCTTACAGGTGCCTTAAACAACCATGATACTACTGGATGTGATGTCCATGAGCAGCTATCCATAGAGAAGCATTTTTTTCTCCTATGTTTTAACATCTCTAAATTCCGCCCCTGGAGTCAGCATGTTCCTAGTATTTTTCATTAAAACTCACCATAATTATAAAGCCTGTTGCTAGGTAAATAATATTATAGAGTTATCAATTATAGTATTAAAAGAATTATATTAATAATAATACTAGTAAAGAGTTATCAATTGTAATATTGATTAAAATAATATTAAAGAATTATCAATTATAATATTAAAGAGATTATAGCATTAAAGAGTTACAATTATAATGTTAAAGAGATCAAATATACTGTTAGAGTTACAATTATAATATTAAAGAGATCAGTTATAATATTAAAGTTATCAGTTATAATATTGATGTGTGCCCTTTTTTTGCAGCTTCAGACCTTCACGTTTTCCCATGATGATATATTCTAGCCCCAGCACCTTCAGACTCGAAGCTCAGTTAGCAGAGAGATTCAGTGACTTCCTTCCAGTTAGAATTTCCGTAGCTCTTGATTCTGTGTTTGCACAGAATCTCAAAAGGACTCTAAACCACACCGAGCTAGATGAACCTGTCTCACCGGGCGTCCTCTCCACGCTGTCCCTTAGCAGAACTTAGAGAGTAAAGAGGATCCCCGGTAGATCGTTCAGACCTCATTTAGGTTTATCATTTGGACAGACTGTCATTCGAGTGGTTCTGATAGACTGCTAACGTCAGAATGCAATTGGTATGTTGAAAATTCCCAGGCTACACGTGACATAGAAAGAAAACAGTTGTACACACGTGCACTTCCACAGAAATATACCAGAACACTCCTCCTCATTACCCCCCGAGAATTTTTACTCAGCTCTTTTTTTTACTTGAATTAATGTACATTTTATGTGTGCTATTATTTAGAGTAAGAAATCTCATTTGTCCTTTTAATAACATGCCTGTCTTTATTGGGAAAAAATAAGAAAAAGTAACAATGACTGATATGACATTTATTTTATTCTACTGTCAAGGAATTCTAGAAGTCATGTACGCAAATATGGTGTGACCAGTTTGCATTCATTAGAACCCCAGATCCCCCATCCAGTATGGCCACTGCTCACTCAACCATCTAACCCAAATTTCTGACAGCTACGAGCACCTTCCTCTCCTAACAGAATCTCACAGAGGGCACTGCCGGATCTTGGATTTACAAGGTGGTCCGATAAAGGACATGTTTCTGCTACAGGGCCACACTGCAGACAACTGATTTCCTGCCTCTAAGAGGGAAAACAGAATAGACATTCTCTCTGCAATGTGCAAACCTATGTGTGCACGAGTCCCTTGAATGTTTCTGATGCAGTCTGGTATGATTTATATGTAAACGTCTCTGAAAGCCTTATCACTCATAGGCGGGACTTGTAAAAGGTGGATGTACTGTGGGAACTTACAGGGGTTCTGGCCAGAGGAAACCGATCGCTTTGGCCACAGCCTGGAAGGCTCTCTTTCCCTTCTCAGTCTCCTCCATTAATGCTCTCTGCTTCCTGGCCTCCACTCCATGGGGTGCAGTTGCTTGTCGGCCATTTCCTTGGGGCCAGCTGACTACGGATGGACTCAAACCTCAACACACTGTGAGCCAAAACAAATCTCTCCCCCTTCACATTCTGGGTGTCAAGTATTGTGTGTCAGTGATGAAGAAATTAACTAAGATGTGGTTCTCCTTAAAAAGTTGTAGAGCTGGGCGTTGTGGCTCCCACCTGTCATCCCAGCACCCCGGAGGCAGAGACAGGAAGATTGCTGAGTTCCAGGCTTGCCTGGGCTACATAGTGAGCTCAGGGCCAGCCTGAACTACAAAGTGAGACCCTGTCTCCAGATAGATAGATAGATAGATAGATAGATAGATAGATAGATAGATAGATAGATAGATAAAACAAAAATAAAAAAGAAAAGAAAAGAAAAGGGCCGGAGATTTAGCTCAGTGCTTCCAGTGCCTGCCTCCAAGCGCAAGGCCCTAAGTTCGATCCCAGTAACCACATACAATGCTGGGCATGGTGACTCACGCCCACCAGCCATCCATACCACATACCACAGTGCCGGGTGTGGTGGCTCACACCTGTAATCCCAACACTCGGGAGGCAGAGGCAGGAGGATTGCTGAGTTCAAGGCTTGCCTGGGCTACATAGTGAGCTCAGCGCCAGCCCTGAACTACAAAGTGAGACTTTGTCTCAAAAGAGAAAGAAAGAAAGAAAGAAAGAAAGAAAGAAAGAAAGAAAGAAAGAAAGAAAGAAAGAAAGAAAGAAAGAAAGGAAGGAAGGAAGGAAGGAAGGAAGGAAGGAAGGAAGGAAGGAAGGAAGGAAGGAAGGAAGAAAGAAAGAAAGAAAGAAAGAAAGAAAGAAAGAAAGAAAGAAAGAAAGAAAGAAAGAAAGAAAGA
>PVIC010004680.1:0-61337 GCA_004025085.1 Thryonomys swinderianus
TCAAAAGTCTGTACGTTGAGAATTCTTGGTGTCCTCCATCCATGAACCCACCACCTTGTCTAGAAGGGCGGCACATTTCTGAGTCTTACGGAGCGCAGTAGTTTCTCTCTTTACCTTCTAAGGACTCTCGGCTTCCCTGAGATACTTGATCTCTGAGGACTCTCTTGTCCTCCACTAGAAAAGGAGTTTAGCCCTGACTCCTCGGGCAACCTGCCTGGAGCCTTCCCACTAGCAGACAGGCCCTCTCTGTCCCATACAGCATCAGAGGCGCATTCCCGGGATTGCTTCCTCTTTACTCTACTTTGCTTTCTGTGTTTTTTTTTTTTTATTGAGTTCTTTATTGGCACATTTTATTTACAGTTCATAACCACACTCAACATTGGGGAATTTGTACCAGTAAATGACAGAAGTTACTTCTCATTTTTACCCATGTATCTACTCACTCACAACCCCCCACCCCTTATATACATGCTATTTCTTGTGACAGCCCAATTTGGGAAACAATCCAGGTGCCCATCAACTGGAGACCGGATAAAGATGTGCTTTTTTATATAAAATGGAGTATTACTCTGCCACAAAGAATGATGTTTCATTTTTGTGCAAATGGATAAACCTGGAGGACACACTAATAAGTGAAAAAAATAGATCCTAGATACGTAAATACTGTATCTTTTCTCTGGTGTGAGAACCTGTAGATGTAATTGAGTTCTAGAATATATGATAGATTGTATGAAATAGGAAAACTTCTTGTCTTCTGAGAGCATAGAAGTTAGGATCCATTTGCTGGTGTCTAACCCAAAATAATGCCAAAGCTCTCATCATTTTTGATATTTTCATTTTTCACAAATCAGAATGTGGGACTTGATGTCTTAATTTTAGGTTGTTTGTGTCTCTTTCATTGTGTGGTTTTTCCTTTTTCAAATGGAGACTTGAACATTTTCCATGTCTTCTTCTTTCACTGATTTTCCAAATGAGACATCTCTCATTCCTCCTCGAGCACCCAGGCCCCTATAGGTTTTCTACTCTAATACACACCCCCCATATTTAGACCATCCTTGGAAGTGCTACTTTAGTCCATGGTAATATATCCAAGGTCCATAAAATGTGAACTCATATTCATATTTCAAAAATAAAACTTAAAATGAGTCAGAGAACATTGGCAATAAAAATAGTTCCGTATTTCTGAAATTATTGCAGTCAGAACATAGGTACAGTATGTGCTGTAAACACTTTCCTGTAATTCAATATGACTGAATTGCTACTTTTAGTGCTCACAAATGGAAGAAAAAATAATAGTTGAGGGAATGAAAATTACTGGCCAATTGTGTTGATTATATACATTTGCCATAGGGTATTCTACACAGTGCCTCATGTGGAACCCACCTGGCCATTTTGTTCCATGAAGAGACAAATTATAATGCCAGCATGCACAAGATCCTCTAAACTTTTAAAATAGAAATAAATAGATTTTGTAAATGTTTCTCTTAACCCTGATAAAATAAAATGTTCATAGCAGGGTGTCTGGTAACAAACTGTCTTCTGAAATTGCGACAGGACATTCAACATGCCTACTGGCCATTTAATTTAATGGGATTTTTATTAGTGTACACACACTAGTTATTTAAACCACAGGGGTCTTTGTAGGTATAGGCACGAAGAGAAGAGAGAAGAAAAACCCAAAGCTGCGGATTCCGTTTTTTAAAATTAAATACTTACATTTTGTATTCATTTATTTAAATTATATTCCTACTAACTTGTTTTTCCTAAAGCGTTAGGTGGAATATAACTTTTAGCAGGTACAAACCAATATGAAATGAAGAGATTTGTTTTTAAATCATTCATTTCTTTCAAACTCAGATATGGTAGCACATAAATACTCTGTGATGCAATATGACTAAAACATGACAACACAACATTACAAGCAGGCAGAAATAAAACTCTCTAAAACAAATATATTTCTTACACACTATTAGGTTCTTTGACCCATCAATGTTCAATATGCATACTATAGTTTACTATTGTATGATTCTATATTTAATATTCATAAATCTCCTTTAATATGAATTCAATAATTTCTAGATCTTTACAATTAAGATTACCTTTGTTTCACTTGAAATACATGTGTTGAATGAAGCAGCCCAAAGAGTCTGTACTACCACTCAAATACCATGACACAAATCAAATTTTTTTGACTTTTCCTTTTCTCTCCAACACTTTCTTAGAGGTCGGCATAAATGTTTTACTTGAACAGTGAGTTAAGGTCATTCAAAGCTCTAAATCAAAATATAAATGAACTTTGTTTCCATATAGGGGCGGGGTTGAAGTGCAGGCAGGGGAATGGCAAAAAACAAAAATCAAGATGTGTCATGTACAGCTACAAACTTTCAGTCATGAATATAATTGTAATGTATTCCTAAAATGTACAAATAATCTCAAGAAAGGAAAAAAGAGCATACATCGATGAGCATTAAAAATAGAAGATAGGAAATAATAAAAAAATGAAGCATAAAAAAGAACATAAAGAAAGGTCCCTTATGCAGTTATTTTTTTTAATTCTGAATGTTCAGATCTATTTTAAAGAAACTCATTTTGCCATTCTTACAAGTGTGATGTAATCACGCAACGTGAGAATAAATTTTGAATAATTGATAAAGTTGATGTTAAGCAAGAATGAAAACGAATATGAATGAAAACAAAACCTAGGAAGTTGGAGGTAGAAGGCCATCTTCAGCCCCAAATCAAAGATCTTTGTGCTTTCTATGGTCCACAAGTTTTGATAGCCTCTGGAATTTTTGTTTTTTTTTTTGAGACAGCATCTCGCTTTGTAGTTTGGGCTGGCTCTGAGCTCACTATGTAGCCTAGGCAAGCTTCAAACTCAGCAATCCTCCTGTCTCTGCCTCCCGAGTGCTGGGATTACAGGCGTGAGCCATCATGCCCGGCACTGTGGTATATGATATTGATTGCTTATGGGCATGAGTCTCCACGCCCAGCATTGTATGTGGTTTCTGGGGATTGAACTCAGGACCTTGCGCTTGCGAGGCAGGCGCCGGAAACACTGAGCTAACCCTCCAGCCCAGCCTCTGGAAATTTAACTGAACATTTCTATGAGATATCAATAATTCTGCATGGCTTATGAGTCATGTTTCACAAATGCATAATGTACCTTCCAAACCAAGAAACTTTAGAAAAGTACAAGTAGGTCAAATTCCACTAACACCATTGGTATTACTCCTAGTTAATATAATCCCAGGACTCAGGATCCAGGCAGGAAGATCACCAGCCTGGACTACATAGTGAGTTCAAGTCCATCATGGGCTATATAGCAGGATTTTCTCTGGGAAAAGAATAAAAATAGTATAATATTAAACCCAAATTGGTAGAATGGAAATTTTTCTAACAAATAGATGTGACAGGATACTCTTGATTAAATGCATAAAATCTGTAGGAAATATATTAACGACTTGAGTAATAAGGACATTTTATGTAATAAAAAAGAAAAATACTCGAAAAGGTAAAAGAAATGATGCTGACTCAGAGGAAAGGTTCACTGTAATTTACTTTTCAAGTTATAAAGACTTCCACACTTTGTCATTCTTTTAAAAATGACTTGTTTATCTCCGAGAGCTTCCACATTCTCAGGCTGATGTATGGGTCAACATATTGGTAGCTTCTATTTTCTTTGGGAGAAAAAGAAGACACAGAAATTCAGAAGGAAGCTCGTGTGAGACGTAGAGCTAAGGGACGGTCAGTACCTAGATGTTCGCGCCATGGTTTTCCCTTTGAATCCGGGTGCAACGTCACACTGTTCACCACTGGGATCTGGGATGCTCATCTTAAACGCGGGATCCAGCAGGCATAGGAGGAAAATTTGGAAGGTGATGAAAATATATGGGTCTGATGCTACTGATAGCTACGTTTTATGTGAATATAAACAATCCATTTTTGGCAAATGTGACCAAATACTGATCATAGTAAAGCAACAAACATCTCATTAACAAACCCTGAAAATGGTAACCAATTATTTTGATATGAATAAGGAAATTGGTATAGAATTTTTTATTGATTTCCTTTTAGTTGAAATTTTATGAATCTGTTTAATAAAAATATGGTTTTATAAAGTACTTTCCTTTTAATAATCACCAGAGTGGCAGGATGTATCTAATTAAGGTATATTTTTTACAAATATACTAAAACGTGTTACAAATAAATTTTGAGTATGTACACAACTTTGAAATTTTTACATCCCTATGAAGCCTAATCGTGTTTCAAGCTTTAATGAAATATAAGGTGCTTAAATTGTACATTTATTAAAGTTCTTTCAGGTTTTACACGTGAGCTTTTCTAGCTAGAAGTTTTACATAGTAACATATTGAATCTCTACTAGTTTTACTAAAACCTACCTGAGATTTTGAGTAACGTGCAAGGTGTTCATTTCACCCGGTTAGAACAGACAATCTACTCGAACTCAATTTGTAGGGAGCAAACTTCTATAACTGTTAGAATTCACACAGAGGTTCTAGTTGAATTTAGCTCGAGCAAGACTAATGCACCATTTCAGCAGGTCTGAGTTAGCAAAGGAATACTGCTTTACGGCTCTGCCCTTGCCTGGGATTATAAAAGAATGAAAAGTGGCAAAAATCAGCAAAGAAGAAGTTTCTGCCTTCCTCTTGGTGGCGTCCGTTTCCAGTAGGGAGAAAAGGTGACTAGCGAAACAAGTATAGCAGTGACTGACCTGCCACTAGGAAGGCGACAATTGTTACTTTGTCATTGATTTTTCCCCATTGAAAGAATCTTCTCAAAGGAAGAGAAGGATGCTGAAGAATTGCTTGTGGGCCGGAGATTTAGCTCAGTGGTTCCAGTGTCTGCCTCGCAAGCACAAGGTCCTGAGTTCGATCTCCGTGACCACAAACAATGCTGGGCGTGGGGGCTCACGCCTGTAATCCCAGCACTCGGGAGGCAGAGGCAGCAGGATTGCTGAGTTCGAGGCTTGCCTGGGCTACATAGTGAGCTCAGGGCCAGCCTGAACTACAAAGCGAGACCCTGTCTCCAAAAAAAAAAAAAAAAAAAAAGACCAATTGCTTGTGTTCCGCTAGCATAAATAAAGCACCTAGCCCAATCCTTCACAATGGAAACAGGGCAAGTATTATAAACAATCCATATTTTTATTTGTGTACTGAAGCGCCACACTAGATTCTAGTTATGATGTCTGAGACATATACATCATACATATATTTGTTCATTTCTCATACATCAGCCAGAGTGAATTGCCTACCAATATGTGCCGGGCAATGTGCCCAGAATGCCCAGAAGGACACCCAGATCTGCCCCTCGCTGATGCATAGTAAAACTGACAGAGCCTGTTGCATGAGAAAAGATAAGTATAATAAAATGTAATAGGCACCATGATAATGTTCTTTACAAGGTTCCGGGGCACAAAAGAGAAAGGTGTCAACAACCTCGAAGGTCAGTAAATGCTTTATAGAAATGTGTAAAAATAAACCTTAAAAAGTCCCATTTTCCATCAGCTCAGCAGTGTAACTAGATGGCACTGCGCGGTGTGTGCCAGCGCTACAGAAAGCCAAGTCTGGAGGTGAACGCGGACAAGGGCCGGGGCGCCGGAGGTCAGCGTCTGGGCAGGGGAAGCTAGCCTTGTGCTGTGGCCCTTGGGAGTCACGAACTGTGTGCTCAAGTGCGTACAGTACATTATGTCCTTACTTCTGTCAGTTTATTGAAAACTCCTTTCTGTATTTAACATATTGCCAGTAAAATAGTAGCAACACAATTAATTGCACAGTAAGACAGATCAAGGCTCTGGAATCAGATGATGTAGGCTCTGATCCTAGCATTGAACTATCCAGCCATATTATGGCTGTTTTATTATCACTCACTTAGTAATAAAAAGGATGTGGATAAAAATATTCCCTAACTCACAGAATCACTGTGATAACTGAATGACTTCACAGAGTACAACAACCTAGAAATATGTGTGTATATATATATATATATATATATGTAAATGGTAATATATATCTATAACTATATATCTTAAGTCTCCATAGGTTCTGCATCTACAGATTCTATGAATCATGGACTAACAATATATGAAAAAGATGTTTATAATAAACAGACTATTGTTTTGTCATAATTGTCATCATTAATTTAACTATACTTTATAAGACTATTCAGACACCCTTACATTATATTATAACAAATGTAGAGATGATTTAAAATGAAAGGGACCATCTATGTAGGATCCATGCAATGCCATAATATTGTACATAAGAGATTTGAACTACTTCAGACTTTGGCATTTGTGGTGAGAAGGATCCTTGGACTAATGTGCTATAGACAACAAAAGATGACTGTAACCAGGCATGGTGGCTCATGCCTGTAGTCCCAGCACTTGGGAGGCTGAGGCAGGAGGATTGCTGTGAGCTCGAGTCTTGCCTGTGCTACATAGTGAGCTCAGGGCCAGCCTGAACTACAAAACGAGACCCTGTCTCAAGAAAATAAAAAAAGATGATTGTATGTGCTTTCTATATGCTAAGTTATCTGGTTAATAAAAGGTTTTGGACTGTACTTCTGTAACAAGCATATATATAGATAACATTCATCTCTGTCATTAAACATATTCATTTATGGCAAAATAATGTATATAGTCTTTTAGCATAGGTGAAAGTTCTTTAAAACATAAACCAGTTGTACTTCACAATGTGTCAAAGTTATCTTTTCACTACTGGAACAAACTACATGACACACACACAGGTTAGAGAAGAAATGATTTATCTCAGCACAGTTTGTAGAAGTTTTAGTCCATAGTTGGCTCCGAGGTAGGGTGGCATGGCAGAGGGGCACCACAGAGGAGAAACTGTCCATGGTATGGCAGGTAGCAGGCAGCACCTTTCTTCTTTTTATTTTTATTCCATGCAGGCTACAAACTATTAGCGGGTTTTGCTACACCCAGGGTAGGTCTTCAGTAATGCACAATACACACCCACAGCCGCGCTAAACCTATCAACAGGCTAAGCCATTATCAGAGTTATCAGTCTCAAAACACTATCAGAGTTATACAGTCACTCTCAAAAGCCCATCTGGTCCATGAAGCCGTGGGAAGACAACCAGATGTAAACTATAGTGATGTTTCCTATTGCTTCAGTTGAAATTATGAAAAATAACACAATATAAAATATATATGCATTTAGTTTAACTGAGATTTTTCAACTGAGGTAATTACCTTCATTGAATTCTCAGTATCTCATGGTAACAATTTTCAGAATTGATAACTGTTGAAATATATTTGCAGTTAATGTATACTTCCCTAAGATTGGTGATGTAGGAATTGGACTGGAAGGAGTAAAAAAAAACTCACAGAAGAGTCCAGTCAATATTATGGCCAAAACAAGGTGAGAAAGAAGTTCAGCAAGATGAGCTGTAAGTGTAAGGATACATCCAAAGAAGGTATGCCTTGTGTTTGTATTATATGACTATCATGTGACTGATACAGAAACTATACAGCATTTGCTACTATTTGAAATAATTTCCCTTTCAAGAGAGGATCCCTGGAGAATCCTACTGAAGGGTAGTTGTTAAAGTGACTGACTTCACGTGTGATTCCACAAATGTGCTTCACTCACTGAAAGTCATAGCTCAAAGATATTTTATATTACAGCCTTTATGAAAATGATAGTTTGGTTAAGATGAGGAGTACGCCTTGAGAGTACAGGCTGAATACATATTATTGGCAAAGATACTAACGGAGGTGCGACGCTGGGCTGCTTCGTGTTTTGTTTTTTTCTTTCAATCCACAAATGTTTAATGCTGAACGACCAAGAATTCGACAGACGAGTGTTGAATGGTTTCTTGGAGCGAGGGCTGGTGTCAGGCCTTAGATACTTGGCTCTAAAGAGGTCGATGTGCTCCTTAACAAGGAGAGCTGCCAGACCCCGGGCAGTGTGTGAGAGGACCGGCTCCATTTGCTAAGGAATGAATTCCTGGAGACGGAGAGCAGGGGAAGGGGAGACGGAAGCCCGGCACAGCAGAGAGCTTTGTAATTCCTTCTCCTGCGTCTCAATTTTATCCTAAAAGCGGTGGGGGAGAATGTGAGCCCATATGTTTACCTCACTTCTTGGAATTCCCATCGACATAATAAAAGAAATGTGAAAAGAAGACTGGATTAACTGTGCAGCTCTGACAATCCGGAAATAGTGAGATCAAGTGCTTTGCTGTTTATGCAAATTTTGTATCCGGAGTGAAAGGGAACACCCTTGAAATGAGCAGGACTGACCATACAGGGTTTCAGTTCTACAATAAATGGTAGAATCTCCTGGAATCTAAGTGTAAACATTTTGAAAAATAACTCCAAGTTAAAAATAAAAAAAAAAACAAACAAACAACGAACAAACGAACAAAACAGTTCCATTCTCCACAAGTCAGAATGGCATGCGGTATGTAATGATACACAGCGTAGACCAACCTTGGACTAAGCAGCACGCATTGGACAGGGTCAGGGCCATCTCCAGACGAGACAGTTCCTTTCAGCCACTGTACAGCTTGAAAAGACTGAGTCCTTAGAAAAGTGGAGGGAAAAGCAGGGGTCCAGGGCTAATAAGGAACCCTGTTCTGCAGTCAGTTCCTAGCACAGACAAGTTTGCACCTCACAGCAAATGCTGAACGGAAGGCAGACGGGGTTGGAAAGCTCCGGCTAGGAGCCCATTCCTGATGCTTCTTTCTTTTTTCCAGTTACAAATACTCACTTTTAAAACTGCATCTCAACACGGAAAAATTTACAGGAGCTTCTCGAACCCCAAAGCCATAAAAAAAAGGAAAAAAACTTTATTGCAATCTATGGAGACTTTTGAAAGTGAAAGAACTGTCAGTTTTTCGTTTGTTTCAGGTTCTTTTCTTTTTAATTCTTTGTTGGTACACTTTGTATACAGTTCACAGTCACACTCAACACTAGGGAGTTTGTACCAGTGTGTGACAGAAGTTAATTCTCATTTTTACTGATTTCCCTACCCATCCACAACCTCCCACCCCTTATATACATGCTATTTCTTTTCCTTTCCAAATCATATTTATTCTTTCCCCTCATTACGTTCCCCCCACCACATTCCCTTTGAATATTTCCTATTTTACAAAATACATCATACATTCTAGAACTCATTTACATCTACAGGTTCTCATACCAGAGAAAAGATACAGTATTCACATATCTGGGATCTATTTATTTCACTTCTTAGTGTGTCCTCAAGGTGTATCCATTTGCACATAAGTGAATGAAACTTGTTATTCTTTATGGCAGAGTAATACTCCATTTTATATATTTTAAAAAATCCACATCTTCTTTATCCAGTCTCCAATTGATGGGCATCTTGGTTGTTCCCAAGATTGGGCTCTCATAAACTGAGCTGCTATGAACATGGGTGTACATAAGTCTTTACAATATGAATCTTTTCATTTCTTTCGGTATTTTCCTAGTAGGGGAAGCACTTGAAATTACCATGGTGATTACCAGTGAGCCTAAAAGATAAGTTTATTTCTGCTTTAAAATATCCTTCAGTTTACTTCATTTCAGAAATTAGATCAAAGCAGTCCATACTTACTTTTCACACACCAGATAATCACCTTTTCGCTTTATAAATCTTGTGCCTAAACCCCGCTATATTATGATTTATAAATCCTTTAATGAAAGTGGGGTTGACAGATTGTATTATCATTTGGGTAATTATGACTTATTTTCCTAAAGGACACAGAAGCACAGAAGTGAAGTCAGGAAAGCCTGAAACTTCAAACAGCAGCCCTGGAGATGTTCCTGTCATCAACAGCCTAGGACTCATTGTATACTAATGAATGATTAATACAAATCCAGATGAGTTCAGGTTGGAGAAAGTTAGTGTGTGGAAAGTTCACATGCTCAGAATAGATAGCAAATTTTAGTATGTTTATGGTATGCTTTTTCAATAATGAGTTTTAATGCACTTTGAGAATAGCTTAGTGAAACCACAAGATGAAATTTTTCTTAGCTTTGTGCACACTGGTGAATAAACCATATATAATTTACCTTTATCTTTAGCATAGAAATTTTCAAAAATAAAAGAAAAAATTGGCACAAAATTTTGTTTTTAACTTTTAATTCTTGTTTTCTACAGTATTTTTTATATTGACACATTTGATTTTTATATTAAGACATTTCTGTAAGACACACAGTCTCAAGCGCCATAGATTTCATCTGTAAGACCTTATGATGATCTCACATTAAGTTTAGTTTTTACTTATTTTTAAATTTTTATAACAAATTAAAGGTAAGACATTTTGATGGCTTTATTATTAATCTTAAAATATCAAAAATTCCATCCTATAAAATAAATACCAATGGATATTGCATGAGTATTAGTTTTGTCAGTATTTCTCATCTACAAATATGCAGGAAAAGCACAGAACAAAGATAACTTTATTTAAATGAGTTATGATTAAAATGATGTACTTCATCAGATTTTCTGCAGTTATGTGGCATGTGAATCAGGTCAGTACCCTATGCACCTGAGTCTCAGTCAGAAGACTGCTGCACGCCAACATGGCTACCACTGAAGACTTGTGTGGTGAAAACATTCTCCCTCAAATCTCTTCAGTTTTAGTGTATTTTCATTATTCTCCCTTGTCCTCCAGGGAGTAGTCCTAGGCCATTTGGGATAGTCAAGCCTCTAGATGCTAAAATCTCTTATAAAATGGCTTAGAATTTGCATGTAACCTACCTATATCTTCCCCAAAAGATATATCCCCGATTAATAACAGTTGTATTACAATTTTTCAAATCTACTGTGTAGCAAAATTCATATGACCATTCGTATGACCATTCTGTTTTCCACTTTCAGTACATTGTGCCATTAGTCACATGAGGTAATCAACAGTATTTTATCTCCTGTGCTGTAAGTGAAAACCCAGCGCCTCATCTGTGCCGGGTAAACCCATCTGTAAACCTGCTGCACCAAAGCAGTGAAGGCCAGATGATTGTCCTAAGTTACTTAACAGGTCCAGCACCCTCAAATCTATTAAGGGCCTTTGACATAACATCTCACTATACAGTTACCCTTGTTGTGACGAAGTTGTCTAACTCTAAGGCCGTGATGAAATAAAGTCTAATGAAGAGCATCACTGGTTTAGCCAAGAGTCAAATATGTTCATTAATTTAACCCTGAACATAGAGGCATCTAAGCATTGGAATAAATTTTACAACTATCTAAGATCAGTCTTTGTCAAAATTATTATTCCTTGATTGCAGATGCGGTTGCTAAATCTCTCTATAGTATTATATGCAAATTGCTGAAAATTGTACGTCTGCCGTTTAGCAGGAGCTTGATAATTGTTGAAAATAATATTAAACTACCATGGTAGCAGTACTTCCTGTACTTCTTGCACTAGTTTATATACCTATAAACTAGCTCCTTCTGGCAGGTCCCTTCTACTTCACATCTTTGTCAGCATCTGTTGTTTTATGGGTTCTTGACAGCAGGCATGCTTTCTGAAGGAAGATGGAATCTCAGCATTGTTTGATTTGCATGTTCACAATGACCAAAGGTGGTGAATATTTTCCGTGTTATTATTGGCCATTTGTACTTCCTTCCTACTCATGTTAATGGCCCATTTGTTGGTCTCTTCCCTTTCTTGAATTTTTAATATATTGTAGATATTAGTTCCCATCAGAGGAGCAGCTGGCTGATTGTGTCCCCACTCTGTAGCTTGTCACTTGTCTGTGCTGCTTGTTTCCTTTCTTGTGTAGAAGCTCTTTAACTTTTTTTTTTTTTGAGACAGGGTCTCACTTTGTAGTTCAGGCTGGCCCTGAGCTCACTATGTAGCCCAGGCAAGCCTCGAACTCAGCAATCCTCCTGCCTCTGCTTCCCGAGTGCTGGGATGACAGGTGTGAGCCACCACTCCCGGTACTGGCTCTTTAACTTTTGATGCAATCCTATTTGTTGGTCCTCGATATTATTTTGTGCAATTCATGCTCTGTTCAGAAAGTCCTTGCCTCTGTCCATGACTTCAACCATTTTAGTTATTTTATCTTCTAACATTCAGTATTTCTAATTAGTTCTAGATGTTGAACCCATTTTGTTTTTATTTTAATACATCCTGTGTGATTCCAGTCTCCACTCCATTTCCTACACATGGAGAGTTTCCCAGCACCATTTGTTAAAGGTGCCATCTCTTCTTCAGTCTTTGTTCAGCTCCCTTTGTCGAATAGCAGATGACTCAAGGTGCATAGAGCTGTTTCTGTCTTGCGTTGTGTCCTGCTGCTCCACGTGTCCTATTTCGGGCCACTGCTCTGCTGTTTCATGACTCTAGCTTTGGAGCATAACTTCAAAACAGGGCTTCCTGGCTGGAGATTTAGCTCAGTGGTTCCAGCACCTGTCTAGCAGGCACACGGTCCCTGGTTTGATCTTAGGTAACCACATACAATATCAGGCATGGTGACTCACGCCCACCAGCAATCAGTACCACACACCACAGTGCCGGGTGTGGTGGCTCACGCCTGTAATCCCAGCACTCAGGAGGCAGAGGCAGGAGTACTGCTGAATTCGAGGCTTGCCTGGGCTACATAGTGAGCTCAGGGCCAGCCAGAACTACAAAGTGAGATCTTGTCTGAAAAAAATAAAACAAAACAAAAACAAGGATTCCAATGCTTTTGCTTTGTGCTTTTTATTCAAGGCTGCTTTTATTCTTATTGATATCTTCTGGTTTTATATAAATTTTAGGATGTTTTACTGTTCTATGAAGAATTCGGGTAATATTTCATTGGAACTGCACTGAATCTGCATGTCAGCTTTGGCACTTTGGCCACTTTGGTAATAGTGACTCTGTCTGTCTGGGAGCACGGATGTCTTCCCACTTGAAATGGGTTAATTAATTTCTTACTCAGAGCACTACAGTTCTGGTTAGAGAGAAATTTTCAATGAGTTATTTACATTTATTTTGAAATGGTCATGACTTAGATTGTTTTCCTGATTTCTTTCTCAGTTGATTCAATATTGATGTAGAACAATGATATTGATTTTACAAGTTCTTATAATGCTGGTTTTAGGACTAGCATACTATTTAGAATATACACATAATGTAAATTACGGCACTGGTTTGTTATTTTACTGACATTGACAATAGCAGTAGGGAAAGTATCTTTATTCAGTAATTTAAATGAACATGAAAAATATGGGAGATATTTAAAATTCACTTAACCTTTTTTTCCTTCTGAGAATGTACTGGGAAATCCAACTATAGAGATCATATAAGAATGCTGAGGGCCAGGGAAAAGGGGAAAAATGAGAATCAAAATGTCATATACAAGCATAAGTTTTCAGTGTTAAGTGAAATCACATTGCATGTATAAAATATATCAATAAAATCAATTATTAAAAAAGAATGCTAAAGCAAGGTTACATTCTAGAAAAATTCTTGATGAACACCACTTTAGATATTTGCATCTCTGAGTAGGTATTTTCCGGTAAGTGAAGTCCTTCTAAGGTAACCTGACTAATTTTATAGAGAACCTCATAGCAATCCTGAGTTACACTGTTTTGATAACTTGTTCTATTACACTGAGATCCTCAGGGATTGAAAAATAAAGATAGATAAAAGGGTAAAAGATGAAAGAGCATTTTGGTTGTGGACACTGAATATCTGACCTGCATGGAGCTACAAAAGGAACAGAGAACAGTACAGTGTAGTCCTGACTTACAGACACTGGAGTGGTGAACTTCCACAGGTGTAATGTGTAAGACTCAGTTCATGGACCTACTCACTCGTAAGTGAGGTAAATAGGCAACAGATGTGTAAACATGATATCTTTTCTCTAGTATGAGAAACTGAAAATGTAAATGAACTCTAGAATAGAGGGTAGATATCCTGAAGTAGAAAATTTTCAAAGGGAAATGGGATGCAGGGGTAAATAACAAGGGGAAGAAAAAATATTATGATAATAAAAAGGGGTGGGGAGTTGTGGGTAGTAAGTAGGGGAACGGGAAAAATGAGAATTAAATTGTGTCACTTACTGGTACAAAATCTCAATATTGGGAGTGATCATGATGTTTATATGTAATGTACCAATAAAGATTCAAATTTTAAAAAAACTCAGTTTTTCAGCTTACAAACAATAATTAATAATTAATTCTTAGAAACAACTTCTCTGGGGTGGAACTTGTTCATGAGTCGTGGACTTAAAAGCTGATTTTCACATTAAAGTGATCACTACATAGCAATCACTCTTTGCCATTTAGTTACATTAAAAAATCACACCTGTACAGTATCTGACACAATAAATTACATCAAGTAACAGTAGCATGTAATATATTATTTTCCTCGAACATTAACAAAATAAAATAAAATATATTATCTTTTGGAATGTTAATAATTATGTTCAAAGGCAATGATAATTTAGCTCATTATCGTCACTTCCTTTATTCTATTATTATTATCATTATTATCAAAGAGAATCATTATACCTTTCACCTACTGCACATGCTTATTTTAAAGTCATTAATAAATACTTATATAAACACAAAGGTTTGACTATATTTGTTCCAAGAAGCAGAAACAAACTTTTCATTCTGAAAATACAAGCTGAGTGACTTACGCCACATTTTAAACTTTCAATTTTAAATGTACATTCATCTAGAATAGAATCATTTCAGTGATAAAACAGCACTTCTGGTACAGAGATGGAGTAAATTTCTCATTATAAAATCAATAAAAATTATTCTACTGTCATGCATTAAATACAAGGTCTGTTTTAAAACCTATTCTGTTCCTAAAATTAATTGTAATGCTGCAATGATTTTGTGAGTGCTTTGTCTTTTCCTTTATATTTTTGGAGTTAGTTCATGATCTTTGAAATAAGCTGTAGGCAACTCCTTCTGCATAGTCATTTGTCCATATGAACTAAGTACATTTGCTTCTTAGTACAATGCACATTTAAATATAAAGCTTGTTTGTATACCGGCACAGCTTTTGCTTCGTTACAGTTCAGGACAGTCTTGTTTGTGTCTTTAAGGCCAGAAATAATTGTTTCACAATATAAGTCGAGAAAGATCTTCCTTTAATTAGGCTTTGTGGCCATTTTAAGATGCCAGGTAGCACAGGTAGCATGCAACGCAGAACAAATAGAGGTGGATGGGTAATATCCGGGCACTAGCTACACTGATTCTTCAAATTTCAATAAAGGCAGTATGCTTTTTTTTTCCCAATCTAATTAATCTGATTTTAAAATTCATGATGAAAATTCAACAACAAAAATAATAAATTCACATGTAATTATATATTTGTAAACAACAACAATGTATTTGTATTTCTGGAGATCATGTAAAGCAAGTCCATGACATTTTAATTATATTAGCTTTTGAGAATTTCATTGTTTCTGTGCTACTAGGAAAGAAAAAGAAGAAGATTTTAGGAAAAAGGCTTAAAAGGCATAATTTATGGAAACAGTAAAGCACACTCACTTTTATACTCTGTGTGTGACACGTTGTACAGAAATATAACATTCTTAAATTCACAGCATTTCCTGATATCCAGCACTAGTTAAAGGAAAACTATTATGTGCAATTATTTTTCTCTTTCTGTAGCCAGATTTCCCAAATCAAAGGAGAAGATTCTAGGTGTGGATTTGAAGGATCATGGACTTTGGATTTTGTGGACTTTACCTTCTCTCTCTTCACCAGGCTGGGCAACTCTTAACAGCATTTCACATAAAATGCTTATATCAGACTTGACCTGATAAAATCTCCTTTTGTGATAGATTCCATTTGAGAGTAATTTTTTAAAATAAATGTTGGTTTGTAAAAAAAAACCGTTTACATATTACTGTGTCTCTGATGGATGAATAACACTTTTTGCAGGAAAAAAAATATATAGAAAAATATTCATGAGCAAAAGTTACTACTTTGATATTTTGACATTTGTGTTAGAAAGAACATTTAGAATTGTTTTCAAATGTTGCCAAGAGCCATGGAGAGTCAGTATTTCAAAGTATTGAAAAAGAATACCTATAATAATTTGTATTTTGATATCAAAATATAATGATTTTCCTCTGCATGACTACTTATTTTGTTGAGCATTCTTTCACACACTAAACTTTTAAGTCAGAATATTCCATATATTTGGAAAATTTTGTTTCCAAGGGTAATAGGTAACTTGAATTAAACTGAGGATGTATGACAGTAAAGTATTTCATTGCAGAACTATGTTAATGGATATTGCAAATAAATTTAGTCCATAAGAGGAGCATATGCAAATTTTAGTTCTGTTATGGCTACTATGGAATAGTAGTATATGATGCTTAAGGTGACTCTTACAACCAGAATTTCCTGTTGACTTAATACTGACTAGAGATACTTGGACAGTCAAAGAACGTCTATAAAGTTACTTTTAAAGTTTCCATTAACTGGAAACACTATCAGCTGTACAATATTGTTGTCTAATGATGTAGATGATTTTACTGATTAAAACATAATAGAAATAGAGATATGTTAAATATTCATTAAAATTATAAAGTTAATTAAAATGCCTTGTAGATAGATTTAAAGTAACAAAAGTCATACAAATTAATTATTAGGTTGACTTAATTTTGCTGACTAAGGAAACGAGCTACAGAAAATATTAAACTAGATTGTTATCAACTTATTTTCAAAATACTTATTGAATTTATGTAGTTACTCTCCTCTTACGATCTCATATAAAATTCTGGAAATATATATTGCAAATGTTTGATGTTACTCATTTTGATATATTTTAAAACAGAACATGAGTTTATCTTTATACTTACTTTTAAAAAATGGTTTTATAGAAAATTCCGTTGTCTCTATATTAGTAGTAAACATTGTCCTATGAAAGCTACATGGTAAAATGTTTCAGGATGTGTCTCTAGATTCTAACAAGGTTGTAGTAAACCTAAATTTCTTCATGCGGTGGACGCTAAGTTACTGAACATGTTAAAGCTGCAATACTTTTATATCTGTGTTGTAGATAAACAATCAGCATGATGCTTGGGACATAAGCACATCAAAATTTTAATGTTTCATCGCTGTCAATATCTTCATAAATATTATGGTATTTTCTCATTCCATCAGCTCAACTCCATTCAGTGAAGTAGATTCAAAGATATTCATCTCTAACAATACTGTACTCTTTAAGATGGTAGATTTTGTAATGCTGGACGTGGTGGCTCACGCCTGTAATCCCAGCACTCGGGAGGCAGAGACAGGAGGATTGCTGAGTTCGCGGCGGCTTGCCTGGGCACCATAGTGAGCTCAGGGCCAGCCTGAACTACAAAGCGAGACCCTGTCTCCAAAAAGCAAAAAAAAAAAAAAAAAAAAGATGGTAGATTTTGGGGACTGGTTGTCTAAGACACAGAGGAAGACCGGTGTAGATGGAATTATAAAAATAAACAGGTAAATGATTACAAACATTCTTGTAACATGTCTGAATGATATGTACTATGGCTTTCTGAATCTGTTAAAGTTTAATTTACAGACTACCAGTGTCCATAAATTAAATTTTACAAGTGAAGTAAATTAAACTTTATAAGTGAACTTCACAAGTTGCATAAGGAAATTTTCTATGGGGAAGCATGTAAGAAAAAATATATTTGTTATATCAAATTGCAAATTGTGTACATTTAATATTTCATAAATTATATTTTAATTTGCATTATTTTATGCTACGTCACACAGAGCACAGATGAATTTTATCTATAGATGACTTATATCACATTTTATTTTTCCCTTCATATTGTAGTTGAATTTACTGTGCACCTGTATTTACTATTCACCTATTACAATTCCATTTATAATTCAAGTGAGTTTTAAATATTTTCTTCAACTAATCATTATATTTTGATGTCTATATTTGACTAACCTAGGCATGTGTGTCTTATATTAATAAATCAATCTTGATTAAAATTAGAATTTGTTATTTATTTAAAATGATATATTGTATAAATAATTTATTTTGTTCTGTTTTTCAGATGGTCATTATTTGTTATGGTTTTCACAAGAAATAAGCTTCATCAGTACTATAATTGTCTACAAAAGAATGACTATCTTCCTTTCATGTTTTTCTTTTATCTTTTTTTAGGTGTCACCTTTTGTACCTTGAAATCTTTCTTGAAGGTAAACAATTAATTCAGCAGGATGTACCTACTCATTGAATTGATGTCAAATCATTGTTTCAGAAGCAGTGCAGTTTCTATGACTAAGTCTTCATTATATAACATGTAGATAAATGTCCTCCTTTCCCTAAGTGGTGCCATTTACAAAGAATCAATGCCACTATGTAGGTGGATTTTCAACTTTCATCATATTTCTGGTATTTAAATTTATTTATTAAAAATGTAACATCAAATCCTTCAAAGCACAACTCATGTGTTTTGGTTTTCAGGTCCTCCCTCTCTAAATATAGAATTAAATTTATAATAAAGCACAGCCTTCAGAGAATCACATCCTGAGTCAAAGACCTGTATATGTTATCAAACAATTTTTAGAATACATACAAATACTTAACATTTGATATCTCAAGTCCTTATTTGTTTATCTCTCTTCTAAAATAGAATCTTGCATGTAGTCATATGTTTATTCTCAAAACTAGTATTGTAGGGGCCGGAGATTTAGCTCAGTGGTTCCAGCATCTGCCTTGCAAGCGCAAGATTCTGAGCTCGATCCTGGTAACCACATACAAAGCTGGACATGTTGACTCACACCCACCAGCACTCAGGAGGCAGAGACAGGAGGATTGCTGAGTTTGAAGCTTGCCTGGGCTGCATAGTGAGCTCAGGGCCAGCCTGAACTACAAAGCGAGACCCTGTCTCAAAAAAAAAAATTATTCTAGTATGAACATATCGTCTTATTTTCTTTTAATCTGAAGCAGCTTGCAATCTCACTTCTAGTACTTCAAATTTCATCAGTGAATTCCCCTACAAGATCATATTTTCAATAATTTTCCTACAGAATAAATCCCCAGATTGTTGTGAAAATGATGGCCATCAAATAATTGACCCACTCTTGATTTTGGGGTAGGCACTGTCCCCATGCTGACTTCAGGAGGCTTGGCCTCCAAATAGAGAATTCAGGCTGAGAGTGACAACCAATATCCACCTTCCCTGGAAGGGTGATCGTTCAACCACTCCTGTAGGGCAAAGTCAAAGCATACTGCTACCCTGATACCCTCCTACTTCTCTCAGTCTGGGCTTACTTCATTCGTAAGGTAAAGCTCTCTGGCAAAGAGTTGCAAGTTGTGCATGTATAAACTTGATGTGCAAAGACCACTCTTATGGATCTATTCTGAGATAAATTTTATTCAGCCTTGAATGTCACCAAGGATATTGAGTTTATGTAGCTTGGGAATAAGTTTTGTTCTTAAATAAACTAAAAATCTTCAAACTTTGGTTCTAATACTTGTGAAATTTGGTCTGATTTTCATGTAAATAGGAATAGCTTTCAAACTATAAGAATAATGTTGAGATCTAGTATAGATACAAATCTCAATTTACAATACCTGATTCATGAATTGGGCAAAGTAGCTACTTTTTAAACAGCTATCTTAATTATTTTCTCATTGCTCAGGCATAGTACCATACATCCACAATTTTGAGAAGTAAAAGTCTGTTTTGGCTCAGTTTTTAGAGGTTTCAGTCCATAGCTGGCTGGCTCCAAGACAGAGTAACTGTATAGGAACCTGACAGAAGAGCAACAGTCCATGGCAGGGCAGGCAAGAGGCAAAGAGGGATAAGAGGAAGAGGGACATGTACTTTTCCCAGCCACACCAACTGTTACGTGTCTCTCCATCACATTTCCCCTCCTAATGTTACACCCAACTGTAAAGCGAGCAGCAGAATAATCCCGTTTCACAACTCACCCATGATCCAGACTCAGACACCCATGATCTGCCATCTCTGAGTTCCCAGAGCTTTGGAGAAACTTCTAGACAAAGGCCACAACAAGAGGTTTCTGTCTGGCTTCCAGTACTATTCTGATTTTCCCCTAGGAACATGAAATCATAATATATCTTTGTATCACTTTAAACTAAAATTTTATTAGTATCTGAACTTTCAAGAGGGAATATAAATACAAATTTAGATTTCAAGTGATCCCTTTTGGCTGGGTGAATGGAGGGAACTTCTCCCAAATGAACTGCTCTTAATGTGACCTTCAATAAACTGGTGAAACTTTTTATTCATTAATTTCTTTCTTGTCAAAGTAAAGAGTTAGGAATATATAACTATTAATCAGACATGGCTATAATGAAGCAAAATAGAACCCTAAGAAATGGAGACTGGCTTTGAAAGTATAACATATATACGGAAATCATGATTGTCTATAATATTTTTCTTTCTGATTTACTTTGAGTGGATAATATGCAAGTACATTGCTGGTTTGGTTTGTCCTTCATATTAATCCCATGCAAGATGGTTTCACAAAATAGCTTAGGTTTATAATATATTTCCCCCTAACTGAAGCAGATACTTACATGGCTGGTTTCTCCTAACGGAGAGATTTATTACCAAGCTGAAGTGAAAATGTGATAAATGAATTTCTAAATTTGACCTTTTCCCATTGTGCATATTTCACATTTCAATCAAATCCAGATGAATGTTAAGCAATGATTTTATGCACTTGAATTACACCAAAAAAGTGTAAAAATATAAATTTTAAAATGATTACACTATACGTAAAATGGTTCCTATTAATTTTGGGAGCTGACTACTTGAGTTTTCATTATTATGCTGGATATTTTAAAGACTACAAGATACTGCTAATTCTTTCAAGGAAGTAATCGAACATGTATCATCTCTAAATAAGTAAAAAAATAACATATACTGCACTTTTAAAATGAGGAAGATTACTCAAAATACAATAAAATTTTTGCATTACTTCCTTAATTTTATTTAGACATTAATTTTCCATTTCTGTCTGTATTATCAACTGCGTCAAGAAGAAAGCTGCTCAATACTCAGTATATTGGTTCCTTTGAAAAATTTATATTTATGATGAAAGGGCTGAATAAGAAGTTAATGTCATTGGAATTGCAAAGAATGAAGTTGGTATAACAATGTAGAAACCAGAATAATCTATATCCCCATTTATTAATACTCCACAATACTGTTACTTACAGAAAAATAATTAGGAAATTAAGAAACCAAGCATTTCTTGAGCTCTTTTATTAGCTAGATTTTTTACTTCAATTCTTATTTTGTTAGCGAAGGTTCAACAGAGAAGCAAAACCAATAGGTTATCTAAATATGAATACATTTGTAGAAATAAATTTATTTTAAGGAATCTATTTGTGTCACTGGAATGGTGGAAAACTCCCATGATCTACTACTTGCAAGCTGAAGGCCTAGGAAAGATGTGTAGCTCTAGTCCATTTTCAGAGCTCAGAGACCTAGAGTGCCAGGCAGAGATGGTGGTGTTAGGCACCCCACATTAAGTCCAAAGTCATGGGAAGCAGGGGCACTGAGGATGGGAGAGGAGAGATGATTGGCCATGATGGAACAGAGAGCACATTTGCTTTCCTGTGTCTTTTAGTTTGGCCTGCTTTTTCAAATAATGAAGAGATAGCTCATGTTCATTTGTGTCATTTCCTTCTTCCTTATTAAGTCTTGATTGTCTATTACGTTCTTTCCAGCATGAAGATTCTGGGATTCTTCTACATTGCTATTCATTGGCTACAGAAGATTCCCACACTTGATCTTAGCCAAAAGGCCGAGAAGCGATAAGATTCCTGATCATACTCTTTGTAATCTGGCTCTGCAAAGAGTCCATCAGTTTCTCTATATAGTTATGAAGAGGCTGGAATTTGTGAAAAGAAGCTCCTTTTGTGGATCTTTATGTTCTGATTGCTAAAATTTTACACACAAAGTTTGCTGCTTTCCTTAGGGGAAACTAAATATTTGCAAAGTGTTTCATGACAACATCTTCTCCTAGGATTTGCCATAATTGCTGATCATGTTACCCTTTCAAGTAAAAACAAAACAAAAACAAGCAAGAATAAAATCAATAAAGATAAAAGGCATCATAGCTAGAAACCTACGGATAAAGGGGAATATTTCCTGTCATGTTTAATAATTTATATTCCCTATTCTAAGACCTCTTTATCTAGTAAAAAAAAAAACTCATTAAATCTAGTGTTAAATTTGCATTGTTTCAAAAATCCAGACTATCCCATTTGTCAAATGTTTAAGGAAAATTTTAACACTGATATCAGATAATGACATAGCTTACACAGCTTTATTTTACTTACAAATAAGCTTAAAAATTCAAGTAACTGAAGATTTCACTTTATTTGAATTATGTAAATAGAAATAAAAATCTCTTCTCGGCCTTTTGGCTAAGATCAAGTGTAGTAAATAGAAATAAAAGAAATTTGCTTTAGAAAAATAATATGATTTTAAATGTTAGGAATCAAAATTCAAAATAATCCAGGTGAAATTAACAGAATCTCAGTATTTTATGAAACTCGAGATAAATCAAGAATTATGACAACTGATCATTCTTTTTTTAATAAAGCAAGAGATCAACTATATTGGGACAAGGTATAACTAGAAAAAAGACTTAAAGGAAAATTACTTAAGGGATATTTGATAAAATATACTATACTATGTTCAGGTATAAATTTATAATGTTGAATATGACCATATATATATACCTAAAATGTACCAACAAATAAAAAATAGTGTACATTAAAATTATATAAGTGATCATTAGAATATTAGGATTTAGAAAGATGAAGCCAAAAGAAACCTAAACCTTATTTATAAATAATACATCACAAAGTATGTAGTACTTTTACCTTATCCTTCTGTTAGTGTTAGTTTCAATAGAAACACTGAGGAATAATGAGATGTTATCATAAAGAAAAATCTTCATCTTGTGAGGATAATGAGGCATTTCAGCATTTTGATAAGCAAGTTATATATTCTCTGTCAATTTTTTACTTGATTGTTTATGCAATGACTGCATAGGTCCATTAACACCCATGCACAAGCATTCAATTTTAGTATATGTGCTGCCAAAGCGAGCACATGCACAAGCATTCAAAGCTAAGATCCACTTAAAGTGGGTCATTTTTCTGTGTATTTTTCCTGTCTTCCTCAGAACCATACCAAGCATTGCTCAGTTTTGCTGTATTTATCAACTTTTAATTCCTATGAAAAATCATCTGAGCTTGTTAACTTAAAAGGGGTTCATGCTTTTGGGGATTTCAGTGACTGTCAGTTGGCTCTGTGGCTCTGACCCGTGCAGGACCAAAGGTATCATCCCATGATGGGCCACCCAGCCTGGCAGAGAGCAGAGGTTGAACACAGCGTTTGCCTCATGCCAGTTGGGAGGCAGAGAGGAAGCAGCTGGGATTCCATAGCCTTCTTTAAGGGCACCATCCAATGTACTAACTTTGTCACATTTTCTTCTCACATGTTAGAGGCCTGCCACCTCACAGTAGTGCTGTTGGTTGGAGACCAAGCCTTCAACCTATAGACCTACGAGGGCCATAAGATTCAAACCACCACTGATTCAAAAAATGAATTTATCGCTGTTAATAGAAACTAGGATGAAACCCACTGGCATTACAAACATATAAGGGTGAGGAGGAAAATGCAGTATATATTAGTATACAACAGGCTAAAGGGTACTGGTTCATCAAAACAACTATATATTCGAATTAGCATGCATTACATATACCAACATTGTAAGTAACATAGACAAGTAACTGACAAAATTTGATTAAAGAAATATCAATGAATGAAATTTACCTATTGACAAAATGATCTTAGCCACTTGGATTTTCATTAATTTTCTATGATACAACTGTTCGTCCACTTCTCAAGTTTTTATTTTCTTCTGTAGAGGATACATTTCATAATTCTACATAGTAAAAATTTTAGGAGTAATGAGCACTCGGGCCATTTTCAAATAAATTGAATAGGTACATGGAGGATAAAGAGTTTTAAAAAATTGATTGAAATGTTGGAAATATTTAAGTAATATTTCATAATTTGCTACTACAATTTATACTGCAACTTTCTTCCCTTCTATTGCATCCATGCTGAATATTCCCTCTAATTCATTTCAGAATACTCTGTTGAAGATTTTAAGTGATATTTTGACATGTGCACCTGTCAATACTAAAAGCTATCTTCCTTTGATTGACATTACAGCTAATATTTTCTAAGTCAAAATTTTAAATGTAAGGACTGAATTAGAAGTGGATTTTCTGGGGTGGGGATTTAGCACAAGTGGTACCGCACCAACCTTGGACTCACAAGGGTCCGAGTTCTACCCCTGATACCTCAGGGGAAAAAAAAAGAAAAGAAAAAAGAAAAAAAGTGGATTATCTGTCTTTCTTCTCTTTTTGTAAGAAGCTATTCTTATGAAGAACTTCAGTAACCTCTTAATGTAACACATTTTTTCTGGTTCTCACCCCTGGGATTACAGAAAGATAAGATCTTTGAGTGACATTAGTTCATGGAACATACCATTAACTTTGTCATAAAGGAACAAAATTATAAGAGCTTCACATTCATATTTATTCTTTAAAATATTTCTAATGATGTCTTATCAATTTTAATTTTCATTTTTGTCATATTGAAAATAACAGAAAAAGCAAAAGAAATCATCAAATTTTAATATTTACTGAGTTGATAAAAAAATCAAGATTTTCAACATTCACTGTTCTTTAATATATAACGTGTGAAAAGTACAAAAGAAATAAATTCTTGCATGAACTGCAATCATATAAAGGATGGGATTTTTCATGTCAATTTTTTTCCTGAGCCCTACTTTTATACTTCACTATTTCAGATTGTCTGCCACGTAAACACACCAAGGCATTTTAGAGATATTATGAGTGACCTCTGTATATTTTCTAAGTATTTTAAGACTCATTTTATTGAGATTCATACCAAAAATGAGTGCAATTTTTTTTTGCTTAATAATAAGGGATCATCTGGCTTCAGCTGTTTTTCTATGACAGAGCTTAATAAAACACTTGATGAATTCTTGATTAGTCCACACAAAGCATGATATTTGGGAAACATCAACTGTGATTTGACTTTTTATGTAACTCTAATCCTGATGTCCCTTGCACTGAATGAAATAATCAGTTTCAACGCGTGTACACTAATGATATGTTTGTCATGAAAAGAGAATATGCATTTCCTTCATCAACAGTACAGGGGAGGATGATGGGTTTAATTCAATATGATTTCTAAATATTTTTTGGGAAGGGCCATTTTGACAACTCTGATGTGTTTGAGAGCATATTTTGTGTACGATTTGTGTAGTCTATGGGTGAAAAGCAAAACTTTAGCCTCAGTGACTTTTGCTTCATTTTCATTTCAAAAGTTTAAGAGACAAATGAATAACTGGATGGTCATAATTAAAGAAATGTATTTTCAAGATACCGATCCCATCACACATGCATCCTTAACACTTTATTTTCTGCAACATAACCATTTACCACTATGACTTTAATATACAAATTACCATTACCTAAGATTTTTTACATTTCTTTTAATTAGATTGAAATAGATGAGTCTTATAATTTTGGGGTATGTGGCCAGCTGCATGAGCATGATTTTTACTGTAAGTGGAAGAACATGTGTATGAGAGAAAGTGTAAATGTGTGTGAGCTGTAGGGGGAAAGAGTATGGACAACATGAGCTTCACAGGTTGGGGATGATCATTGGAAATACTAAGTTTCTAATGAACTCACAAAGCTAATGAAAAATTTAGTATTTATAAAATGTATCTTCAGAGACAATAAGTTTTTCTTAATCTCATGCCGGAAAGTTTAATTTTACACTGAAAGTAGAATCCCCCATATTCAAAGACGGTAATAGTATTGCACTAGGATTTCTATTTGGAAAAATTAGAATGATTTTAATATATCTAATATAGATATATGTGACTAATTGGGAAATTTTTAAACCAGGCTTTTCAAGTAAGAATATGTCTGGAGTCTCAGGCCTGAATACAGCCAGGTTCATTGTGTGGGTCTGTGCTTCAGGAATGAGGCTCAGTCCCCTTGTACTCCTCCATTCCACGTGGCTTTTGTGCTGCAAAGGCTTACAGTTAACTGACACTGTGTAAGATATTAGTTGACCAATCACAGACAAATAGCATGCAACGTATAAAGAGATTTAGCACTCAGAGAATGAGACCATGTGAAGCCCATTCAGATGGGAAAAGAAAAACTCAAAAGACCAAGTTTGCTCACTACTCAGTAATCCAAAAAAAAAAAAAAAAGTTTTGTTATTAAGTCAGCACTCTTGTTGATTTTCTGAAATTTCTATTGGTTTGCATTGGGATTAAATAAAAGCATACATCACATCACGCTCCAGTGTTCGATCTACTATTGCTCCAACTAGTGTGAGCCTGTACTATGTAACATATATCAAAGCTGTGACTTCTCATTCTGTAGTAGATAACTCAGCTATGTAAGAATGTCTCAAAAAACTTAGCCCTGGACTTCAGAATTTCTTTTCTGACAAAAATGTTGTTTAGGTTACACCTTTGGAGACCCTTTTCCCCTTAACCATACTGTCGAATTCATGTGTATTTTTCTCTCGATTTTCTGCTAGAGAGTAACTTTCACTTTGGTTTTATTTGTAAGACTTCTCCATGGCCGCTACATCTCCTCCATGCATAAACAGAGACCAATAGTTCCCTGAAATAGTCCCAATCTTAAGCAGCATAATTAACTAAAATCTAATTTCTTGCTACAAAATAGTGGAGACAGAAATTTCAACTTACAGATATAGTTTTTAAAATATTGATATCTTTATGATATACTATTTCCAGGAAAATAAAATGTCTCTCCACTCACTCAAGTTTTCATTTGTCAACAGTAAAAGTCATCAAGTTAGCTTCATATAAGTCTTATATTTTTGTAGTATTATATAAGTATTATATTTTTATCTTTTCTAAATACCATATGGCTTTTGATATAACAATTAATATATTATTTTTCTTCATTTTTTCCATGATTATTTTGTATGGGCAACTCCTGGGGTTGGATTTCATTTATTTAGATGGCTTGTAGGTAGACTGATATCCAGCTTTTCTTATTTCTATTCTATTTATCTCATCAGTTATGGAATAATAACATTTGTCCTGTCAGCAAGCCAGGTGTGGTGGCAAATGTCGATAATTCCAGCACCCTCAGAGTCTCAGGCAAGTGAATCAGAAATTTGAGTTTAGTCTGAGCAATTTGGCAACTTGGTAAGATCTTGTGTCATAATAAAAATATTTTTTGAAAAGAGTTTCGGGATATAGAACTTTGGAAAGGTCTTTGGTTCAGTTCTCAGAACTACACACACACACACACACAAGCATTTACAAATATTTATGACATTTATAGATACACACTATCGTGAAAATAAATAAATAAAATAATTTGACTTAGCCTTCTGGATTCAGATATATAATTTCTTTCTTACAAAGGATGTTTTCTAAACCAATATATATTGCTTAAAAATCGTTGCCTTCCATTAAGGTGATTTTCTGAGACAGGAAAGTTGCTGTTCAAAATTATCTTTTGAGTTTACAGAAGCCAAGATTCAGTAAAGAAAGCTAAATTGTATTCTTAAAGAAAATCTTCAACAGATGCTGTGTTTCAGTGGACTGACTCCCAATTCCTCAACAGGACAAGAAATTCATTCTTCCACCTCCTGCAAGTGTTCACTGTTAAAAATTTAAATAGTGAGGGGAAAGAAAAAAAAATCAATGATTAAAAAATGGAAAAAAAAACTTATGAATATAGTGGCAGCGGGTCATAGGGTGGGTAGAGGAAGCGGAAAATGAGAATTAAGTTATGTCATATACTGGTACAAATTCTCAGTGTGGAGTGTGATTGTGATGTGCATATATAATGCACCAATAAGTTAAAGTAAATTAAAAAAAAAACCTTACAGTCGAGTCATTCTCCAGAGTTGGCCTCCTTTGGGGAGAAGAAAAGCTCAACTTCAGCTGTGAACTACATTGGAATGAAAACCTTAACTTAGATGTACTTAGGTAGTGAGGTTCAGACAGTCTGTGTGTGCCATGAAGACGGATTCATCAAGAATCCATGCAAGACTGAAAGCAGCTCTGATGTATAACACCATGGCAGGAGCGTCCACTAGGACATGACTTTTTTCTTGATGTTTTTCTAGAATCAGAAACAGATTTTTCTACTTGTACTGCTGTGTGGTAACACATTTTATTAGTCATGTGGATGTAGCTCCATATAATTTCTAGGAATCTAGCATTTTCAATGAAAAATACCAATGACTCATTTCTAAATTATCTACAGGTTTGGAAAACAAAATCATAAAGATGATGTTTTGGTAGCAAGCAAACACGATGTCTATCAGGACTGTAGATAATGGATTAGTTTTAGAGGAAAGATTCCCAATATACTGAATTATATAACATGCATATTTCACTGTCCTCTTCCATATTTATATGTAAAGTATTCTGTTATTTTTCCACACCAATGTCTCTATATACAGATGATTTTTGTGTCCCATTTTTCTCAAATAATGTTTATTTATTGAAGAATAAGTTTACTTATTTTTCAGTTTTAATGGGATTTCAATTGTCTTGTTATTCTTAAAAATTACTTTCACTAGTAAGGAACACTGTTTTTCAGATCTAAATTGTCAAAACGCAATAAGAATAATTCACATTCTAGAAAAGTAGTCATTTTATGAAACTTCAAAATAACTCACAACTTACAAAATCCCCATGACACTAAATATTCTCCAGCGTTTGTGAAATAAGTCTTATGTATTAAGTGCAGACTTACTGTGAGATTCTCCTTCCTGGAACAGGTAGGATGTAGTTTAATTAGAAAACATACTGTTCATTAGGAAGCCCATGCTTTTCTCAACAGCCCACAGGGCATGGCGCATTCTACATGAACCAACAAGGTGGGTATCAGAGAGCAAAGTCATGTCAGATCAGTAGTTCTCAGCATGGACACACACAGTGGGCTTTGGGAAAGTTAAGGTTTTCTACAAGTACTATGTGACTCCCTTGTGTTTTGTTTTTTTCCTTGTGGATTTCATCAGTACTGGCTTTCAGATTACGAACATGCACTGTCATTGTGCTAACAGATATGTCAGTATTCTGATTTAAAAAAAATAAATCCACATTACTTCCCCCTTTGTCCTGATATATTCAATATTATGAGATGAAAACCAAGATGGAGCTAACTGACCCCTCAGTCTGACAAAACTTTGGACAGGATTCTGATCCTCTTATAAAGCATTTACTTGAGAAAAATGTCACCAATGCATTCTGCTTTCCAGGATTTGGGATTTCAATGATCTGTCTGTAATTTTCCAGCGTCACAGCTCAGGAATGTCTTTTTCCAGGACCTCGGAGTTATCCTTTCAAAATGTCAGCAAGAATCAGTCTAACAGTGTCTTTAGGAGGGCAGGAGCCTAATTCTAATAAGTAACTAATTGACCTAGAACCACACCACGAAGAAGTCTTCTAGTATTTTCCAACTAATCCAATACTTCAACCTCAGTCTTTATTGCAAAGGGGTCTATTTTAATCTCCCTCTTCTACAACACTCGAGAAAAATCTTCCTTGCTTCTTTGATGTCAGCGGGTGCCATATTTTTGACACTTGAATTATATCTTAAATCTGCTATTGGAAAACCTAAAATAATCAGAGGAAAGCCATGGAAATTGTATTAGATTACTTCTGAAAGAGCCACTTGCTAAGTATGTTAAAACCTACTACAAGTTTCCATCAGTTGGGTAACATTTAATGAAAATTTACTTGCATTCTTTACTAGGGAAAATAAGAAGTGGCATAAAGTAAAATATATGTACATAATCACTACGTTTGATCTTTCTAAAATGTTGTTTCAGAAACGTATACTAGAGAATAGTGCAAGCATTTTAAATTGACTGTGTGTAAAAGTGCTGTGTTCATAGACCAGAAGTCACTCAAGCCAGTTGGTATGACAGTAATAATTGTTTTTCTAAATGTGGTGAGTTTAATAAATAATTTGAAAATATGCTATGGATAGTATTTCTAGGTCCCTTTATTTTCAGAGGTGCTAACCTTGATGTGGTGACATCGCTTCACGTTTCATGGCTGCTGCAGGCCTTTCCCCTCAGCGCTGACCCACTCCTGACCAGCTAACCAAACTCACCCTTCCAAGCACCCACTAACTCCGAGTGCTGTATCTCATTTTCTGCTGGGAAACACCATCTGCTTCTACTGCAACACAGTGAAGGACTCAGAGGAGACAGGAACTCAGCAAGATCCATGGAATCCGAACCCAAGGAACTTGTGCTGTGCAGAGATGTAAGAGGACTTCACATACACCCACAGTGAGCGTGAGCTGACCCGGTTGTGGCTGAAATCCCCACCAAGGGCCAGACATAGAGTTGACCTCTACACACAGCTCACTAGAATTACGCTGCTGGTGCCGGACACTCTGCCAGCAGTTGGGCACCGGGACCGACAGGTGCAGCTTGTAGGCAGTGAGGCTGGCGTGGGCTCCCAGTGGCACAGGGTTCAGTCCACCCCCGAAGCTCCAGGGTACAAGCACGATGGGTGCACATGACAGAGACAAGGTGCTCAACTCACCCCGGCCAGGAAGCAGACAGCGGGGAGCACTGGGAACAAGATCAAACCTCTCGGGTCCCACAGCCAGGGACCCCGACCTTCGCTCTGGCCTCTGTGAACACTCTGGCTATAAACTCACTAGTGAATCCAGTCACGCTCTGCATGCTCTACCTCTGGACACGCAGGGCTTTTAAGAGCCTCTAGATCTAAATAATAACTGTGACCAAAATTGTTCTCAGAGACATGGAAAAAGCAAAGACCTTAGAACATAGAATGGATAGTAAAATTTTAAACCATTTAAATACCTCTTCTCTGTTAAAGTGAGGTCAAAAGTGAAAGGTGTGACTTCGAGTATGGCGATGTGTTTCCCTACTGCTGACTTTTATCACCTGCAAAGGGGAATGTTGACTACTTCACGGATTCTGTGACCACCGGCTCTGTGCATGGGTTTCGTCCTGATTAATGTAACACCTCTGCTCGTGGCCATGTTGTCCAGAACCGGAATGTGGTGCTGTCACGTGGTCGCCCTGAGCATCTAAACTGGAAAATTGAGAAATAGGTGTTTCACGGAGTCTCAAATTCCTGTTGGTGTCACACAGAACATGATAAGACGGATCCAGCACTTACAAGAATGTTGGGTGTTTTTTTTGGCAAACATAAAGAGGTCTAGAGGGATGACCTTGTTATAAGCACAGCTTCACAGGAGGTGCAGGGGCTGATTGAACTTATCCTCCTGTCGGTTATCATGGGCTTGAGTGAAAACCATTCAGCTATATGCATTTCTTTCATTTAGATTTTTCTTTACTGAGCATTAAACAAATATTTTGAGTATCATCAAAGCAAACTAGAATATCTTACCCATTAGACATCAGTACATTAAATAGTTCCTATTTTATTGGTTTTGATTGTTTGGTATCTCTTCTTGTTACTTAGAAAATAAAATTTAAGCTGAAATTTGTTTTCTCAGTGACTTTCTCATTTCAGTCTTGTCTCATTCTCCAAATATAAGTAGCATATTTTATCAAAAGGCCTCCATATTATGACTGATTGGAAAAGATCGTGTTAATAAAAATAAGAGCTTATGTGGGAAAAGCACTAATATCCTAGCTACTTTTTGAAATCTCCAAGAATACCATATATTAGTCCCTGTCCTTTGCTGACTTTTGGGAGGGATTCTGTATATCTGGTTGTACAGATTATGCTAGAAGCTGAACACATCCACAGTGTAATTATAATCATGTTGCTTCATTTGTCTTCATGTCTCCCCTTCTGTTTAGGCTCCAGGATCCCTGGCTTTTGCCTGGCAGCAAAACCCAGAATAGACAATCTCCCAATTCTTTCACTCATATTTCAGTAATTAATTGACTTAGGTAACAAAAGTTTGCAGCTGTTTTCAGTGCTCCTGTCTTCACAACTACAAAGTCAGACAGGAGCAGTCAACCAATGTGTCAGCTGCAGAGCTCTGAGGAAGATTTTAGTTGCTAGCTTGGGTTTTATATATTTAATGAATACTTCCAGTGACCATATGTAAAGCTTAATATCAGTCACTCACGTTTGACATAAAGATAGAATAAGCGCTCCATCATCATTCAGCGTTACTTAGTTTGAAAGTGTAATATTGCTCTTCTTATATTCAAAGCAAAACTAATGCACAAGCATGAATGTCTCAGAATTTTGATCTGCCATGCTTTTAAAATGTAAGCACAATAATGTTACTAAAAACTGGTCATAATCCACATATGTAAGGCTCTTGGAACAATGGGTATGGGAAAAAATTACACTGTGTTTTTGTAAGTTTTCTACAACTTTTAATGTGTTTTTAGTCTACCACAGTTCTCCTGTCTGATAGCTGCATGAAATTATTAGAAATCCAATCAGAGGATATATTTCTTATCTTGGTTTTACAAACTAACTTGTTAAGAAGTAGGAAGTAGGGAGCTATTATCTTATTCCTTGCTTTGACACACAACCACACACACACACACACACACAAACAAACAAAAAAACATGCACTGTTATCATATATTCGGAAGAATGTGTCTTCAGTGCTGGGGATGAAACGCACAGTTACTCTACCACAGATAGATACCCCTAAGCATTTTTAAAGGGTCTTCTGAAGCTGGCCAGGCCAGCCTATGAACTAGAATCCTTCTGCCGCAGGCTCCTTTCTGAGTAGCTGGGATAACAGTGACCAGTTATCTATTATTATTTTAAAGTCAAGGAAAACTATATTTAAGCCTATTTATGGTAAGATGTCTAGAGTTTAAAAAACTAATACTAATTACATATTTTCATATATATATATATATATATATATATATATATATATATATATATATATATATATTTGCTGTGTGCTATTGTATTTGGTGTATAATACCCACATCAGAGTCAGTGTGACTGGTCAATGTCTGGGTGCATAGGGTTGCTGTATTCTCGTGCTTATTTTCAGGGACCTGTTGCACCTCAGGCCAGAGTAACTTTTGTTTCTATCTACATTTGTTTATTAGGAATTACTTATGAAATGATTTTCTTTTTAAAATTCTGCACTCTCTGGTGTTTGGAAGCAGTACAATTTAGATAGGCCAGCAAACCTATTGGTTTCACTAGAGGCAGCAAGTTTGGTAATTAATTTTTAATTAAAATAAAGTTGAAGAGATAGTTCATTATTTAAAAAACATAATTTAAAATTTCTTAGAGCATTTGAGACTTTATCTACTCTGCAACTCATTCCAAAAGCAATGGAGTAAACTTTTATTTCTCTCTGTGACATTCTGATGATTTCATCCCATTATGGGATAATCACTAACCTGTGATTTTTCTTTATATTGTGATCCAGGGGCTTCTGGGACCAATGTCTTTTATGTGGGACATTAGGTCATGAGGGCATTGAATCGCTGTTTAACTTACACACATCTTTTCCAAGAGCAACAGTCTCCTTTGAATGATATCATGTAAAGGCTGTAATTTAAACCACTTTCATTCTTGAATCTAGAAGATCAAAACAGAGTTTTCAATTTTTTTAAAATTTCCACTAGCAATTATAGCCCATTGCTCATCTACTATTATTGATTACCTGTAATCTTTCATTTCTTTGTTTGACAAAGCTGCAGATCTCACTGGTCAGTACCGCTGACATACCAAAGGCAGACATGCTGGACATCACTCGCTGTTCCCTTCACTGGTCAGTAAGAACTTGCACGAATTAGCTGAAAATAATCTTGTGAGTGCTTCAGCCAGATAGACACTTTTCTAAAGCCTATGGACAGTTATTGATCACTATATTCAGTTACTTAATCATAGAAAGATAAAATTCATGTAGCATGATTTATTTTTTCACAAAGCCAAACTGATTTTCCCAAATGTATATTTATCTAGATTATTGCAAATTGTTCTTTCAGATATTCTCTTATAAACCTGTAACATCAAAGTTAACATGCACATTTTTAGTTATTCAAGTTAACTTTCTTCCCTTTAAAAATACAATGACTAGAAATTACATCTCGCCGGGTGTGGTGGCTCACGCCTGTAATCCCAACACTAGGGAGGCAGAGACAGGAGGATTGGTGAGTTCGAGGCTTGCCTGGACTACATAGTGAGCTCAGAGCCAGCCTGAACTATGAAAGTGAGACCCTGTCTCAAAAAAAAAAATTACATATCTCTGATTTTCAGGTACTTTTCTCTTTAATACATATTGTGGGTTTAGAAATAAAGCTATTTATGAATTTACAAAATATTCTATAAATGCTATTCACTCAGGTGATTTTAATGAATATTGTTTTCTTTATTCAAGAATTTCTCTTCTCCATTTTATGTCTCTTCTAATGTTACTGACCATCTCCGATATATAATTGCAACTTAATTCAATTATACAGTTGTTAATTTAAAATATTAAGTGAACTCTGGTAGAACAAGAAACATGAAAAAGATGGAGGAGGACAAGAAAGTGAAAGAAAAGAACAGGAAAGATGCAGAAACAGGAAACAGAAGAGAAATGAGGAATGAGATTCCTGGGATCAGAGCATAATACAATACCTCAGTAATCCTGAGGGCATAGAGAGGAGAGAACTACTACTACTACCGGTATGAATGATTACAAACCAAAGTGTGTTCTCAGGTGTACTTTAGATTCATTGAGATTTATGGGTTTTATGGGATATAAAGTGGTTCAATTTGTGGGAAATCTTCCAGGCACCAGACACTTCACGATGTTACTCATGTCATCTACAAAGCGACACAGAAGTTTCAGCATCATCCTTCCCATTTTATGAATAAAAAATCATAAGGTACTAGAATGTATGATAGATTTTGTGAAATAGAAAATATTCAAAGGGAATGTGGTAGGGGAAGGTAATGAGGGGAAAGAATAAATATGATTTGGAAAGAAAAAGAAAGAAAATGTATATGGGGTGGGGGATTGTGGGTTGAGTTAGGGATATGGGTAAAAATGAGAATTGTGTCATATACTGGTACAAATTCCCCGATGATGGGTGTGCTTGTGAGATTTATATAAAATGTATCAGTAAAGAATTCAATTTAAAAAATTCTAAGGTACAAAAAAACCTTTGAAACTTGACCATTTGCTTTAGATATTTGAAATGAGAGTAATCTGGGACCATTGTATTACTTTGTATGACATTTTCTCCCTTTCTGTTAGTTTTGTCCTTATTATGTGCATACTTATTCATCAAAGTCCAATTAAAATACAGTATAAAGAACACATCTTAGTTGAAATTATGATATTTTACATATTAAACAAAATGCAACGCAAGATATATAGCACTTTTATTACATCACACTAAACACAGTAGATGATTTCTAGAAAAGTGGTCATATTTTCACATGTCATTCAGAACAGGGAAAAGGCTTGATATGGTCTCTTCCACACCAAACCAACATGACTGAGAGTCCATCTAAAACTCACACTGACTTATGAAAAGTGGAGGCCATTCCTGGCTAATGTGTGATACTTTTACATAATGACATATTAACTACATGTAGTTAAATGTATTTCTTTCCCCATCCCATCTAGTGGCTTATTATTGTTTGTGTTTAACATCTATTATGGGGCAGAGACATTTTTATGGGGACTCATAGGTCTATTCCAGCTGCATGTGTTTCTTCATACTGCATGGATGTATAACAAGCTAAACAAACCAAGACAACAACAATAATATTCATTGTAATATCTAGCCACGGTGTAACACCTTTTATGTATCACTGTTATAGTTTACACCTTAAATGCTCTTCAAATACCCATATACTCAAGACTCTTTCCAAGCTTGGGGTAATTGGAAGGTGGCGGGGGGGGGGCTCAATTCTTAGATCACTGGGTATTCATTCTCTTGACTGAGGAATATGTCAGGTGGATATCTATATGCACACATCATGTTTCTTCACATAGACATCCAGAGTGCCAGATGCTTGTGGAATTATATGCTGATTTCCAGGCAAAGGCACAGCTACAACTACAAGGACAAAAAGAATATATGTTTGAACATGTGTAGAAAAGAAGGTGACAGGTACTTCTTTGAAGGTTTTAAATTGTCCAGTAGACTTTTTCATTAAAAATATTGTGCTTGCCTTTGCAATCCTATGTTCCAAAAGGAACTAATAGAGTGGAGAACTGAAACAGTGTAATATACTCTTGGTAAGATTTATAGCTAGTTTTAGACAATGTGATCTCTCAAACACATCAGGCAGACAGATGTGCTGAAACTCTCAGGACTGACCTCAATTTCTGATCTAGTTTTTATGAATTTGAGAGTAATGAATCTAAAGAAAATAACACATGTGATTTACTTACCCATTATAACCTAAGTGCAAGAGCTATCAACACAGAGAAACATTAAAAATTATTGTAAACACTGATTATACAGAGACATGAACACAAACACAGATATCACTTGCAGGATTCCTGCTCAAGAAACCCAACTGGGTCATGGGAACAAAGATAGGGCAAGGTCCTGAGGTTATACAGAGAAACAGAAGTCTACTGAGCGTTTGCTCTTCAGTGACACATGTACTTATATTAGATCATCTACAACACTCTTGGAACTGTCTTTATCTCAGAGGATCATTGGAAATAATTGTCTTCTAACTTTGGAATAATTCTTTATGTGTTGGAGCTTTCAAAACAGAGCGTAGAGGAAAGCCCATTTCACATTCTCCAGATCTTATTAATCAATTTCCCTAGTGCCTCTCATGTAGACATTCCTATATTTTAGTGTCACAAATTTGAAGAATCTCAAGGTGTTTGTTCCTGTCAGACTGTAGTTAAGCAGATATTTATTCTATTAACTTGATTTCCTGTACATAATAGTACACATGTGTATGTATGTACATGACTACATAAAAATATTGTAATATGTATATGGTATAGAGGTCCATAATTCTTTAATTTTTAAAATTTCTGAGCCACCTGGCACTGTGGTATGTGGTATTGATGGCTGGTGGGCGTGAGTCACCATGCCCAGCATTCTATGTGGTTACTGGGATCGAACTGAGGACCTTGAATTTGGGAGGCAGGTGGTGGAACCACTGAGCTAAATCCCTGGCCCTGTTTAATGTTTTTTATGTGTTGCTGTTATAGTTTAGAATTTAAGTGTTGTTGAAACACCCATCCATGTATTAAAGGCTGTTTCCCAGGTTGAGATAACTGGGAGGCAGCAAGAGAGGGCGCTGAGTTCTTAGATCACTGGGTATGTGTTCTCGAGGGGTCACTCTCTTTATCAGATTCATCTCTACTCAGTGCACATTCTGTACTTACTTTTTAACTGAATTCCTTCTGGTATATTTCATAGACAGCCCACAATCACACTCAACGTTGGGGAATTTGTACCAGTATATGACACAAGTTAATTCTCATTTTTACCCATATCCCTACCCACCCACAACCCCCCACCCCTTATATACATGCTTTCTTTTTCTTTCCAAATCATATTTATTCTTTTCCTTCACTATGTTCCCCCACCACATTCCCTTTGAATATTTCCTATTTTACAAAATTTATAAAAATTCTAGAACTCATTTACATCTACAGGCTCTCATACCGAAGAAAAGATATGGTATTTACATAACTGTGATCTATTTATTTCACTTCTTTTTACATACTATTTTAATAATGTACCACTTTTCCTCAGACCCAATAGGAAGGGGGCCTATTGACCATAAATAGAAGTTTCAAATCTTCAACCCAAATTCAATCTTTCCTCTTTTTAAAACTGATTTTCTCAGGCATTATTTTTCAGTAGTGAAAAGCATAATGGTGATCAGTACTCTCAATTTGAAACTCCACACTCCAGGAATATAACTATGTACAATATTACATTAATAGAGCTTCAGACAGATATATATTTTATTTAAATTGCTTTGAGTTTTTGAAAATGTGCACAATACTACTTCAAGATAATTTTAATTTGGTCCTTACTGTTAAGTAGATTTTTAATACTGCACTAACTTTATATGTTATAAATTCTAGCAGAAGATATATTCCATATGTCCTGTTTTTAATACATTTAGCCATATGTCTATGGTAAAGTGACATAGGATGATGTATTGTCAAGAGCATAAAAATGCCTTGGAGAACTCGGACTCATTAGTACGATATTGTAGGGACATTGCTTTTCTGAGATTCTGAAAGATGCAAACCATTTTCTTGTGCATGAATAAAGTATTTTCTCAGTATTTTAGGGATCCAGATTTTCCAAAAATTTACTTTAAAAAGTATTTTTGATTCATAGGAGATACACATTTATCTTTACAGTTTCTCTTTATTCTTTTAATGTTTTCTTTATCATTTTCTTATTCAATTTGCTAAAAATATGGACTGTTTCAGGAAATGTTATACATGTCCTAGCCAAGTAAAAACAGAAGGTAAGAAATATTTATGCCTTAAAATAAGTCGAACAATGATGATCGTGCTTTGAAGGAGACATGACATTAATAAAAGTTATATATTTAAAATAGTATTTAAAAACCCCTCAAATTGTATAATACATTTTCTTTGAGACCTTATAAAATGTCTAGTTTGATCTAGGTTGAAATATAATTTTAAACATCACTTAAGAACGTTACTCTAACTGAGACTTTTAATGTGGGGAGGACTCATTTAGATGAATAGAGAGGGATACACATACCATTGATAAAGTCTACAATATAGTGAAATTTCTCATTTAAAGGAGTAAAAATGAAGTTAGATAAAGAAGGAAAGAATACATAAGACAAAACAACAAAATCAAAAATCATGGTAGCCAAATTAGGCCAGGTCATGTTCCTACTAAGATATTTTCCTTCATACTTTTGAAGTATATGACTACCTCTAGATCAGTAAGTCTAATCATTTTAACAACAGTGACTGGTTTGGTGGAAGACAATTTTCCCACAGAGTTGTGTGTGTATGTGCGTATGTGTAGAGGAGGTGTGTGGATGATTCTAGTGAAGTTCATTTATTGTGGACTTTGTTATTATGATGTAATGTATTGTGAAATAACTATTCAACTCACTGTGATTCATAATCAGTAGGATTCCTGATGCTGTTTTCCTACAGCTAGATTGTCCCATCTCTGAGTAATGGAAGGCCATCTGTTAGTACGAGCATGTTTCCCGTGAGGGTATCATTCGTTTGCAGGATGAATGTCTAGATATGGAGCCATTTACCAGGTTAAGGGAGTATCTCCCTAAAGGTGCCTTTCTGAACATCTGTGTCCATCTGACCCAGAACCTTGTGACACCAGCACTAGAATTCATGAGTCCTCTTGAGAGACTTCGACTAAATTAGAAGAAACCATCACTGCACCTGTGTATGCAGATAAAACAGATAAGAAGTGCAACAAAAATATGATTGGATTTAGATATTTGTAAACACTGTATTTTGGATCAAACATAAAACTACATGAAAGCAGTGAATTTGAAAACATTTTAAATATATTATTTCTGGTGTTAGCATATTCTTGTATTCAAATTACTAATAAAGCATAAATGCATTTTCTTAGTGTCGACTGTCATTAAGGAATAAAGGATGGAAATGAAAACAAGTCATTTATGTAAAGTGCATTCTTGAAAGAGTTCTCCTTCTGCAGTTCCATAATTATAGCAGAAAAATTAGGTTCATCTCTGCTGATAGAGGTTCTTCGGCCACGTTATTTACCTACTGCTTTTCCTTTTCATACCCTTGCTGATTTTGACCTTAGTCTAAGCCAGCAATTTGGATCAGCTTCATTTAAAATGAGATTCGTTTACCCTTCCCTATTTTAATCAGACTCAGAGTGAAATTGAACGGCATGTAAAATCATCTGAGGGTGCCAGTCTTTGCCATTCTGTCTCACCAGCCTGAGTCCATTGGAAAGACAATTTTGAAGTAAAAGCGTTACTTCATTTACTAAGCAAACAGAGTGAAGTACGTAGTGTTTCCCAGAAATACAGAGGTGCTTTCCTCACAAGGGTTTCCATACTAGAGAAAAACACTGACTAAATAGCCTCGGTAATGTTCCAGAGTTCACTGTTCAGAGAGTTGATTTTCTCTCAGAGTAAAAGCTTCACATTTGTACAAAATACAGAAAACAGCACAGGAGGTTAAAGAAAAAAAAAAAAGCTGTTCTGCTGTAATAGCGTAATTTGTTTCTTGGCCATTAAACGAGAATGCTGGGATTTTAATTCCACTGTTTGGTTTCCAGCATCTACTATAATTAATTTTCTCTTATTTCGTTGCTATAGAATCAAATGGAAACTAATGATGTGGAACCCAACATTGTCAAGGCTGTGATGAGCCTCCTCTCCGAGGTGGGGAAGCTCCTCCATCTGACAAAATGGCAGATGACTCGAGTGCTTTCTCACAATGCCGAGGCCCTGTGCCTTGTGGCGATGTTCTGCTAGAATTAGACCACCTAGAGATTGCAGTTCCAAGCGAAATCTGTTTTAAATCTTTCACTTGCTTGCTTCTGTACTGCTTTGTCAGTTCTATATTAAATTATCTTGTATACGCTTTCTTTTTCTGAATTTTGAAGAATAATTCCAAAGGTACTGATAAATATGTTTCTGCATTCATGGATGACATCACATTGACATGGGATAAAATGTTTGTAGAATCACCTTAAAATCTGATTAGTAAATACTATATGCTAGCTAATAAAACTGCAATCTTTTTCTATGAATCTAAATTATTGTCATAATATTATTTAAATTCTCGAAAATTATGAAAGGAACAAACTATAATAATTTGATGATTTTTAATGACAAAAATTTTCTGATTAGGTGGAAGTGAGAACATGACCTTGTTATCTTCAGCCTGATGAAAATCATACGAAGAAATGAGAGGCACTTGTGAATGAAGACCCTTTTCCAAAGGTATGTGTGGACATCATCAAGACTGTATTATATTCAAGCTTCTACCATGAAAATAGTCTAATAAGAAAAGGAGGTTGATGTAGGTACCAAGAGAATTGTCTTATGAGCTTGAAAATTTTTCCAGTTTGCATATTTCTTTTCAAATACCATTGGAAAGTTGGAAAATAAAACATGAATAACAAATAAGAGTTAAGTGTGTCACAATTAGGGAGGGAATGAGATGAATGTGGTTTAGTCCAAGAAGAATCTCTTTTATAAAAAGCAGGACAGCATTCAATGTTGGATAAATCTATTAGACTAATTTAGCTAAAATGTAGTTGTGAAAGAAGGAAAGGTGGAAAAGAAAAGGTGAAAGCTGGTGGAGGCAGTGAGTTTGCTGCAGGCAGTGATTCTCATTAGTTTTATTTTTATTAGTATTTGTTTGCAGTAGATAATAATTATATTCTTCCTAGAAAGTTGGTATATGCAAAGAACACATCATAGTTCTCCTTTTGTCCCCTTCCTGATCCCTTTTGGTTGATGAGAAAGGTTTGATGAGTTTTTGGTAGACAAATGGGAAAACCAAGCACCATTCTAAGTGGATTTGGGGGAAACATTAGAGACAAGAGAAGGTTAAAAGCACAAAGAGGCATAAGGAAGCCCTTGTGATATCCTTTGTACAGCTGGAGTAACATTGGTGAATGAATTCAGCTACATGAAATGGTAAAGAAGAAAATTTGATACTGAAACGTAGGGAGATATTTTATCTCAGACTCTTCTAAAAATAAAGCCCAAGGAGAACTGAGGAAAATGCCCTTGATTTTAGAAATACAGCTCTAAGACAACAAAGGTGACAGAATCGCACGTGTAAGGACATCAGTTTTCACTCAGAATGTTCTCTATAGGGACAGAGGTGTGGCCACTGCAGACGTATGAGCTCCTCTAGTGAGACTTCTACAAATAGCTGCACGTAGAACCTGCTGAAGAGAACGCCATCATGTTGAGTGAGAAAGGGTTTGGCCTGATGTCTTCTATTCTTATTTCTCACTGATCAAAATCCTCTCGTTGCAGAATTAGTTTCCCTGAAATGCCAGGGGCAGTAAGAGGAAAAGGAAAAGAGCTCTATGTAATACAGTATCAATCAATCAATTTTACTTGACCAATGTGATACATAATGATGTCTTCACTCTTAGGAAGAGTTTTATTTTTTGCAGAATTAAAAATTCTGCACATGTTGAGATTGATATATGGATAATATAGAGGAACATCACCGTGACAGGTATGCAAGTGGGCGAATTAAGAGAGTTCAAATCTTTGAGTACAGTGGATGTATTTTTACAAATAAAAAGTTTTCACTTCTTTAGTTAAGTTTATTCCCATGTGCATTATATTTATTTTTTCATTTTAATATGTTTATTTTTCTTAACTTCCTCTTCTTTCATTATTAATATATAAAAACAACTGGCTTTTTTCTTGTTCCATTTTTATTGGTACATGGTATATATACATCACTTTTATACTGAAATGTTATCTTGCAATGATAATAAATTATTTCACTAGTTCTAGGAATTTTGTATATGTAGGGAAAAGATGGTCAGTGATATTTTATAGATACACTGTCATCTGTGATGAGACAGAACATTGTACTTCTTCATTTCCAGTTTAGATGCTTTTACTTTTTTCTGTCAAAATAGCTCTTGTGAGCAATGTGGTATGTACTGGATAAGTGCAGAGTTTCCCTGTTTCATTTCCAAGTTAGAGGGAAAAGCTTTCAGTTACTCACCGTGTTACATGGTCATGGCCACCCCATACGATCTCCTTTATGATGTTTTGATGATTTCCTCCTCCTACGCCCTAGTTTGTTGAGAAATTACCATGAAACACTTTGAATTTTATCAAGTGCTATTTTTCTGCATCTATTAAACATGATCATATGGTAATCTTCATTCAGTTAATGTAGTGTAACACATAATAAATTTGTTTATGAAAAACCATCCCAGTTGCTTATGATGTATAATCTTTTTAGTATACTACTACATTTTAGTTTGCTACTGTTTTAATGAGAATTTTGTACACCTATATTACCAAGAGTATTGACCTGTAGGTTTTTGTAAAAAAATTCTTTGTGGTCTCCATATATCATAAATGTTAATGTCATAAACTTAGTTTGCTTTAGTCTTTCACTGAAGAGATTTGAAGGACTAAAAGAATTTCTTTTTATTAATACTTGCTGGAATTTACCAACATAGCAGTCTTCCTGAACAATTATCTGATGAGGCTTTTGATTTCTGTTTCAACCTCCTTACAAATTTTCAGTCTGTTCGTTTTTTCTCTTTCTTCATGATTTAATCTTGTGGATAGCATGACAATTTCAGATTATCTACATTGTTGTACAATTATTAATTGTATTCTAAATGATCTCTTAATTCTGTGGCATTGCTTTTAACATCTCCTTTGCTTTTATTCTCCATCTATTGGGAAGTTCTCTATTCTTTCTTTCTTGTGATTCATTGATTTATTTTTTGTTCCATTGATATGCTTTCTTTACTCTTCTTTTTGTATATGTTTATTGGTATTTTCATTATGGTTGCTAGGGCCTTATAATTGTCTATTATAATTTATAATTATCTACTTTAATCTTATCAAATCAATTACTTATAAAAATTCTACAGATTTGCTTTCCCCTGCATTTTGTTACTTATACTGCCATTTAAATTTTAGACTTATAACAATACATTTTAGTTATAACTTTGCAATATTTTTGTATCTTCTTTTCAATAATAATTTAAATTTTTCAGCCAGCAGTATTTATTGTTTATCAATATATTTATTTTATCACTGGATTTTATATTTTTTATATTTTCTATGGTTATTTACCCTTGATTTGTTTCAGCTTCAAGAACTCACGTCAGCATGTTGTATAATGTTCATGTGATATCAGACTTGCTCAGTGTGGTTTGTCTGGAAAAGGTTTCTCTTTATCTTTTCTAATTAACACTTTTAAACTTACTGATCTTTTCTTGATCTAGACCACTGTTGAACTCTCATAGTAGCTTCCAGTGTTCATTTATCTTCTGTTTTCCTTTAACATTTTTGTTATCATTCTTGAATTTCTCATTTAACTCTTATTTTGTTCCCCTTAATGTTCCAAAAACTGTCAGAATTGAGTAACTGACACTGGAAAAATCTTTCACTTGACTTGACTTTCAATGTCTTGATTCCTGTTTATGAAGAAAGTAAATAAGTTGCAAGGAAAAGAACAAAAATCATGGTAAGACTTTGAAAATTATAATTGGAGGTGTGTACCTAAGTTTGTACATGTGAATGAGTTCATACAAAAATACAAATAAATGCACTTATCCATACATGTTATAATTTTTCAGAAAAGAATTTCAGTTATATCAGATATCAATATTTAGCAAATGTTTTAATTTAAACTCAGGTGAACTACAGTACATATTTTAATGTATATGAAAATAATTTGAATAATAAAATTATTATTAAAATAATTAAAAATTTCAAAATAACTTGAAATGGAATAGTCAAAATAGTGTTGAAAAATATGTGCATTTGGAATAATAGAGGGAGACATTAATATGACTAAAAACAGTACAGATGATGATTTGGGCTTTTTCTGAATCAAATTTTAAAAATTTTCATCTTCTGAAAATATCATTTATTTTAAAAGTTGAAAAGAAAGAATTAATCATTAGGTTTCCTCTGGAGCATTTCTGGAAGCAGCACTCCTGGAGGACGCCAGAGCCTGTACCAAAGTCCATGGCTGTGGGGCCGAGTAGAACTCTAGCTAAAACCTGGAGGGGAAGTTGGAACGGACGGAGAACAGATGAATTCCAGGCCCGGAGGTGGCTGGGAAACAGCCCGCGGCTCTGCCCAGGCCCTGTGGACAGCGCAAGGGCCTCATGTGCCATCTTTGGAATGTACCGATAGCACCAGGGAAGAATCGCAGCACAGCGGGCCTGCAGGTGCCAGTGCGGCTGCTGCCGCTCCGTGACTGTCGTGTCTAGACTTTCTCCCCTTCGGACCCTGGATGCAGTGCATAAGAACTCTGCTGGGAAAGCCCGGGCACTGTGGACGGCGCTAGCTGGGGAATTCCTAAAAAGCCCAGAACCCGCTGCTCTGGGATCCTGGCCATGGCAAGGTCTCAGGGGTTCGCAGTTCCTGAGACCTGCACACCTGGGTGAGAAGTTTCTGGAACAGCGCAGGCGGCATGTTCTCGGTGATGCGCAAATGCCACTTGAATCAGCGGCGGGTGACAGACTGGGGTACGAAGTGGCATCAGTGAGGCAGAGGATCCTGGGCGGTACAGAGCACCCCCAGACCGGCGCCTCCGGAGGGCCTCTCTTGCTGCCCCAGGAATCAGCGTGACGGGGACTCAGAGTAAAGCTGGGCACCAGGAGTACGGCCATGACCTGCAAATCCAGAGCGTGAAGGAACGACCTTAGACCGGGAGGGGAGTCGTTCCCAGACCCCTGGGGACCACGCCAGTCGCTGCCTGAGAAACGCGAGGTGGTCCAGGGGCCAGGGGCCTGGCCTCAAACACACAGCAGGGAGTCTCCAGAGAACAGAGGGCAGGAGCGAAGCAATGGCGGGGCCACCCCCGATTGTACAAATGCGGTACAGATTGACGTGAATACTACTTTATTTTTACCGTGCCACGTTCCATTCTCACAACCAAGGGTGGTTAACAGGAATTATCCCATTAGTGTTTCTATGGATCGTTCATCATTGCCCTAAATCTGCTGTGCCCTCTACACCCTCCATTTCAATCCCCTCCCCCTTCGGGTTCTTTGCTTCCCCTCCCCCATCCCCAAGTTATTGAAAGAGAACATTTTTAAACATTTTAAATTATATGTTGCTGCATAATTGTTTCTTTGCATGTTGATACTACTAGTAGTTCTCTTGATTCAGTGCAGAGGACTGATTCTAGGATTGTGAGTGGGTTGGGTGCTGAATCACACCTGGGTGAAGGCCAATTATAAGGTGAAATTCACTTACTACAGAGATCTCCTAATAATAAAAGAGCTTTCTATACCAATGTATATTTGGGTCAAATGTGTACAAGACTCACTTTTTTGTACTCACAAATGAATCTGACTTACGAATGTTTTCCCAGATTGAAACTCATTTGTAAATCAGATACTGTACTTGTCAACTTCCTGGGTTTTTTTGTGCTTTTCTATTACCTTTTTTAACATGGGTCTACAAAGTTCAACACAAAAACACAAGCACTATGAGAAAAAAGGCACCAAATTTCTTCCTGAAGCTCATAACTACTTAAAAGATGATCTCTCCCAGACACTGGAGATGAAACTTCAAAGAATTCAGACAATTGTTAAAATGATTGAAGAGATCAAAGAAGAGACAGCTGAAGGAAGCAATTACTAAGAAGATAAATGAACTTAAAGTAGATAAATATAAGCAGCTGACCAAATTAAGAAAGACAATATAGTATATGAAAGACCTCTTTAGTAAAGAATTAAATTTTACGAAAAGGAATCAAGTGTAAAAGCTGGAAATGAAAAACTCAGTTTGAGCACAAGGCAAAGTAAGTCAGAAGGTCCACTACCAAAACTTTGATACAAGGTTGACATAGTATAACGATTACTCAGTGCTAGAAAATGATTATCACAAAAAAATGATTGGACAAAAGATGACTCAAGAGCTCCCAGGTGAATCTACATGAACACAGATTATGGCTCTTGTGGAAGCGGGGAGGAGGAGAGCCAGAGACCAGGGAAGTTCCAGCTGACAGCTTGATGCCCCTCACAGCCTGAGGCACAGCTAATGGGGCATTAGGAATGTGATGAGACCATGGGACAGCAGAGCTACCTTGCAGTTTGGAAGCTTGGCTTTCCTGTGGGGAAAAGCTGGTCACCCTGGCTATGCCCGGGAAGAATCTACTTCCCTTCCTGGATCTCACCTTCATTGCTCCACTTCCTGTTCACCATGCCAGGAGCAGCTATGCCTCCCTGAGTCATGGTGTCCTGTCTTGGTGTCAGCGGACCATGGGCTGAGACCTGCACAAACTGTAAGCCAAAACACCCCTCTCCCCTTTAATTTGCAAGTGGTGAGCATTCTGTCCAGGCAGTGAAACAAATGGCTAGTACAAATGGTGAAGAAGTTACCTATGAAATTTATCATATAAATGTATCATGTTTCCCAAAATAAGGACTAAAATGACGGTGCAAGGAAAAGAAGCATTAATAGCCCCAAGTAGAACTGAATAGAAGAGAACTTCTTCATGCCCCACCATAGTCAGTAATCCTGCACTCTCTTACAGGGGTTACTGACGGGGTGAAACACTCATGTTGTTGTAATAAGTGCACATCCATGTGTAGAGCAGCTCAATCGACAATAGCTGAGCTCTGGGAGCAGCCTAGGTGTCCACCAAGAGCAGAATGGATGACATCAAGGGGCTCTGTACACATAGTGGAACATTCATCATGCAGCCTCAAGGATAGTCAGGCACGTACAGAAAAATTGGTGTAATTTGAGATCATTATGCCGACTGAAGCAATTAGAAAATAAAATATGGCACAGGGTCTCATCTATGAGAATGCTAAAAAATAAACAAGAAAGTAAAATACAAGAAAATAATCAAAAGACAAAGACTTGATACAGAGGATCAGAAGAAGGGGGAAGTTCAGGAAGGGGCACAAAGGATCAAACGAGCTGGCACTGCTCCCTGCATCTACCCCCTTCACCACATGAGCCCGACATTTATGTATCGCAAGTATACATTGATAAGTTACATATAAAGGAATTAAGTATTTAACATGTTCATTTTCATTGTTTGTATTATTTTCCTCTCTTGTGAGTAGATGGCAAACTTAAACTTCCATTGCCCTCTATTATTCTATATCAAGGTATCTATACAATCGTTTATATTATGTAATTTGGAAACAAAGTTATAGATAATGAAAATATTAAAGATATAATAAAAGTATGTTTACCTGTCACGAATTTACTTAACAATATTAAAATTAATAATAGTTGGACAGAAACTTTTCCAGCTCTTGGCAATTTCCAATAAAAATCATTTATTTCTGAAAAGTTAATTTTCTCATTTGTTAAAAATAATATTTCTTAGAGAAAATATTATTGATGGAGGTAATTGGTGAATCCTGCCCCACGTTTCTACCTCATGTTTTCTTAAATGGGAACAATAAACTTTGTCTAGATTTGCTGTGATCTATTTTATTTATCAGTGTGCTGTTGTGTCACACTGTCATCTCTTCTGAATATAAGCCCCTTGACTACATATTTCCTAAATAATCACAGCACATCCCACTCTTTTATAGTAGTAAATGAATAAAATAATAAATGAAGGAAATATAACACGGTCAGAAAATTAAATTTCATAAGTAGTATTCTTTTGGCTGCATCTTTTATGGTGTAAATAAATGCATAAAGGAATGAAATATTAACAGAGTTAGAAAATTAAGCCCTGCAAGTAAGAGCAATTTGTTTGGATTATACACTTCAATAATTCTACTCTTGGAAATTGCCAAGAGCTGGAAAAGTTTCTGTCTGAGCTCCCGTTTCACACCTGCTGCTTGAGAGAAACAGTCAAACATCTTATTTTTTCTTCTTGTGAAGTCAGTATGATGCATTCATTTTTCTGGGGTTATTATTTCTCCTGGAATTTTGTGTGGGTAAAAGGAAGGTAAGAAAAAAATCATGAAAAGGAAAGAGTAATAATATGATATCAACTTCACACAAAAAATCTGGTTAAAACATATTTTACAAAGGATATGTTTCCTTCCTGATATTTCAACACATAACCAGTTACTGGTGTGTTAGTGAGGTCCCACACACCACTCTTCCTGAACTTTACTGAATGAAACTCCAAAAGTCATACAAGATTGAGTATATGTAAACATCTTCCTTAAAATAAAATTTCCTTCCCTTTCTTATTTATCTGAATCTTTCAAGTTAAAAAAAAATTAAGACACAGTGAGTGACTTTAGGACAGAAAAGTCTCCATTTTAACTGCTGGGAGAAGGCCTTGTCCTGTAAGCAGTGGTTTTTCGCTAGACCCTGATGAGGAATCCTGGATAGTGAGAGGTTGGAATGAGTTCAGGGTCACTTTTGCTACAAATCAACTGGTTACAGAGTAAAGGAGACCGGGATATTAAATGGGGAAGAACAAAAATTCTGAGCAATGACCAAAGTGAAAAGGCTGTTAGTTGCAAAGCCAAGGCCAGTGGGTTTTCGACAGTTTGGAAATCAACAATCAGGTAGGGTCAATTCATTCAGGCCTTTAAAATTTTCACACACTCACTTTGTTTTGAATTTACTATTCTTTTTAGAGAGACAGTTCCTTAGATGAGTATAACTAGAGTGTGTGCTAATAGTAGTAAGCATGTTTTCATTTTTTTTTTTTTTTTGGCTTTTTGAGACAGGGTCTCACGTTGTAGTTCAGGCTGGCCCTGAGCTCACTGTGGTGCCCAGGCAATGTTTTCATTTTTTGATAACTGATTTTATGGTGGGGATGAGTTATTAATGATAATAACATACGTTTTCAGTTCACACAATTACATATGGCAGCATGGTCACCATCTTTGGCAAAAAAGTCTACACTTTTCCTTTAGAAACAGACCTATATTCATGCTTATGGAAACACAAGAAATTACTTATGACCTGTTATAACTGTACAGGTGAAGCTATTTACTCCAGAGGAGAGATTGCCAAAATTTCTCTGTGATAGTTTTGGTGCCCTTGGACTTACATACCTTACCATGGAAAATTTTCCTGGAGAAAATAATAAAGTAATGAAGACCCTAAGTGTAATACACAGTTGTGCCATGCAGTTCAACTATATGTTTGCATGTTTTACATACATAGGTGTACTATTCAATGAAAATTAAAACTATCTCATAACACTCATATATAATTTGAGTTTACAGTCATAAACTGGGTGTACCACAAACTGGGTATCCAGTAACATTTAATGAAGGGTGAATGTTTGTGGAATTAAGCTTCTCTTTTATGGTTAAATTCGGACTGTTCAGAACTTGTAATTTATTCTTACATACTTGAATTAACATTTTTATTTTGAGAGAAAAAAGAAAAATAAGTTTTGGCAATAATTTACTTCTGAGATTGATGGGTTAGTGTTTTAGAATAAGCAAAGCTCTTGTTGCTTAGCTTAGCAGTAAATGTAGAGCTTCAAAATAACAGTGAGCATGTCAATTCATGAAAACAAACATTTCTAAAGAGTGAAAATTGCTTAGAAACATTAATGTCTTAGGTTGTTTTTTTAAACAGGAATAAATTAGAATACCACAGGTATTATGTGTTAAAATTTATTCATATAAGTATTAGTATAAAGGTGATTATTATTATAGAGCTTTGACTGGCAACATGGACTAATGGTATTGCCTAAATGTGTGACTCTGAAAATGCTGTGGAATATATCATTCAATTTTAAGTTAAATATGCACTGTGAATTCCTTTATTCCAAAAAAGGTGAAAATATTAGCATTCTTAAATTTTATCTGTGAGTACTGAATGAGTTCCTCCTTGACACGTTTTGTAAGTCAAGCAGCAGACTTAAAATGTAAGCCCTGTATGCCACTGACTATAATTGTTCTTCTCCTTTTTCCATAGAAGCATTTCTTTAACCTGAAGAAGTTTTTTTGCAAATTGCAATCTAAAAATTCTTTATGACTTCCTTTTTTTGAGTTGTGCTATAAAGCAGTACTGTATACATGCAATCACAAATGTTTGCATACTTTAGGTATGAACTAATCAAAGTACCCATTACGCATGCTAACAAGCACACCTGTTATCATTAACAGGTTTATTCTCTAATTTTATGTGATTAGCACCATCAAATTAAAAGGTGAAAACATGCTGATAGCACTCTCTTTATAAGGTAGGAGTAATCATTAGTGTAAATTGTATCGATAGTCCTTATAAATATAAATTTCCAGGATTTGCAGACTAATGTGATCAAAGTACCTTCATTCATAAAAACCATTTGCTTTTTACTTTGAAGCAATCACTCAATTCATTTTAATTTTTTCACTGAAATCTGCAAATAGATACTTAAAACTCCAACCTCTATAATTATCCAATGTAACTTTCAATTTCCTGTCCTTAATTTTAGAGCTATGCACCATACACTACTTCCTGGTCCTGGTTTTCCTACTCTGATTTGGTGTTTACTTTCATTTGTCAATATTATTTCACATTTAGCTATTTCACAAAATAATTTATTTTGTGGTTGTATTTCATAATTCATTAACCTTCAAATATTACTCTGTAGCTCTGTCGTGTTCTAATGATATGTACTTGCTTTTTTTTTTCTTCCTTTTCGTCAAGATTTTGACAAGTAACTGAAAATTATTTTACATGAAAGCATTATAAATAAGTTTCTTTGCTTTTGTAAGACAAAATGTAGGAACATTTTAATCTGCTAATAACAGGTAGTTCTATACTAGATGTCATATTTTAGGTACTGATACTACCTGTAGTACTTACATACATGTTTACCCTAATGGGATAAAGATGTTAGGGAGGTTTCTCTTCTACCTACAACTGCACTGACATAAGTGTGAGTTATCAACAACAAATGCTATTCTTTTCTAAAGCTTATATAAACTGATAAAAACTAACAGAAACTTTCTTGGATCTCCTATGGAAAATGTCAGTGGATTAAAATGATGTCAAGGCACCAAATCAATGCCAAAAACAAATAGAACAGAAAAGAAAGGAAATCAGGAATCAGAGGCAGAAATGAGAGAATTATGTGGACATTTGCCATTGAAGGCATCAAGCAAGAGTCCCAAGTCATCTTTGGTGCCGCTGTGAAGGTGATCACAAACATGGGAAGTTCACGGCGCAGAGAACGTACTTCCTGCCGCACCATGCGAGTTATGTCACCTGCCTGTAACTGCTCCGTGGTAACTCCTCCTGGGGACACATTCTAAGAGCTCCTTTCTTTTGCACAATGAATTACTGATAACCTCATCTGAAGACATCTTCTATATCACTGTTTGGGGCTTTCAAAAACTTTAAATAATTGCCTTGGGTTCTTTAATCATGAGATTAAGTATTAGTAAATATACTTTATTAAATTTCAATATGAATAGTTGGGATTCAGTATTATCTATTTTTGCAATATGAACATGGATACAATAAACTCTACACAAAAAGGGTTAAACGCAAGGTCTGTGAAAGCTCCATCTTATAAATAAAAATAGAGCTTTAATTTCCAGGGGTACAAGCCTCTTCATCTTCACGAACATGACAACAAACTTTATTCACATCAAAATTAAAGGCCAGGGCCAGGCGTGGTGGCTCACGCCTGTCATCCCAGCACTTGGGAGGCAGAGACAGGAGGACTGCCGAGTTCGAGGCTTGCCTGGGCTCCATAGTGAGCTCAGGGCCAGCCTAAACTACAAAGCGAGAACCTGTCTCAAAAAAAAAAAACAAACAAACAAAAAAAAAAAAAAACTAAATTTCAGCCAAGCTCTGTATGAACACAGACTAACACCTGCCATCAACACTTTTAACAGCTGTTCTAAAAACTGGGGAAATTTGGGGCCGGAGGGTTAGCTCAGTGGTTCCGGCGCCTGCCTCGTAAGTATAAGGACCTGAGTTCGATCCCCGGTTACCACATATAATGCCGGGCGTGGTGGCTCACGCCTGTCATCCCAGCACTCGGGAGGCAGAGACAGGAGAATTGCTGAGTTCGCAGCGGTTTTCCTGGGCACCATAGTGAGCTCAGGGCCAGCCTGAACTACAAAGCAAGACCCTGTCTCCAAAAAGCAAAAAAAACTGGGGAAATTTGAGTTTTGCACTTTATATCCTTCCCACTATAGTTTAGTTTAGTTTATATTAAAACTATAGTGGAAAGAATTAAAAAATATTTTGGCAATAAAAAGTGACATAATTGACCTAAACTCATGCATGCAGGGTTACCTTTCAGTTACCATGGAAAGCTTAGAACTCTTTGCATGTGAATGAACAAAAAATGAAAATCTGAGGTGTTTTCTATGGAAGAAATATGAAGCAGTTAAAAATTTAGAGAGAGGATGTGGTACTCGGGTTTCTGAATAAACAATATTCTGTACTCTGCCTTTATGCTTAGAAAGTAGTCCTCTGACAAATATAGAGAAAACATTTAGCTATTTGATTTAGCATTTCTTGTTTGAAGGACTCAAACTGTGTGTAAGCCAAGATGAAGTGCTTTTTCTTTCATTTGATGTCAGTTTTAATTAAAATCCCAGTTAAAGTGGAAAAAGAGTTACTACATTTTAATGTTCACACACAGTCAATGAATTGTAAGACTGCAAGAGCCCTATACAAAGACATATGCCATCATGTGGGCAGTTTTCATAATTTTACACTCTGTGTGGGTAAAGTGACGGATAATTTATCACCACATATCTTGTGAGCTGGATGGCTGAGGGCTCATGGGCTCCAGTGTGATTGTTCAAAGCATGACCCAGGGACTGATGTAATTAATTAAGAACCTCAACAGGGCATTGGGATTGTATTTTTGGTTCTCAAATGATGCTGAGGAAAAAGAGTGCTGAGAAACAGATAAATATTTGCATGCAATGTAAATATCTATATACAATTTGAAAATAAACTCAAAAACATATTTTATTTTCTTATTTAAAATTGCACTATTTGGTAACAATAAAAATGATGTAAAAGAGATTTTAGAAATAATTCTTACAAAATTTTCAAAATTAAGACTGCTGCCATATCTTTAATGAGATTGTGGGTTTGAAACATAATGATATGGTATTTCTCATCGCCACACTGTAAAAACAAGCTACCCTAGCAGTGGTTAACGGCTGCCTCACCAAAAGAAATCAATTTAGTCCATCAGGTGCCACATTAGACTTAGAAAGCACTGGCAGGATCCCTTGAAAGGCTGTGGATTGCAGTACCTAGGAATTTGTTTCCTCGACAACCAGCAAAGAACTGGAAAAGAAGGAGGAAAGAAATTAACAATATGTACTTTATCAGGAAATTACTGCATCCTAAGCATCCTTAAATCACATGCAACACTGTCATTAGGGGTAAAAGAAAGTGCACTTGTGCACGGAACTTAAACAGTTTACGCAATCAGGTTGACTGGATTATTACACAGCATTTTACTCAAGTCTTTTTTTTTTTTTTGATGACTTCAGCTACGAAACGACAATAAAATAGAACCGTCAATTATAAATACATTTTATTTGTTATAGAAAATGCAAGAAAGTCTTGGAAAGATAAATTGGATAAGTAGTCACATGTATTCTGAAATCCTCTCCCAAAATTTAAACCCGTGTGTGGTTTTTATATTTTGAAATTAAAAGTAATTATTTTCTGTTTCAGAGTCTCTTACGAAAACGTACAGTGAAGATATGTCTATACACATTTCGGGATCCTATTCCATCTGTCAGTTAGTTTGGGTAGTTAAAAGTATTTGTAAACATTAGTAAGTAATTTGATCTTTTCATAAATTTAATGAAATAATAATTTAAAACTGATAATTGTACTGTAATGAGAGAAATGATTGCCTGTAACTTGAGAGCTCGTTTGGAGGTTGTAGCAGGGGAGAGCAGATCCTCGCGTCCCGGAACCGAGGCAGCGGCCCTCCCGATCGGGGTGCTCGTCCTCTTCAACTGAGCGCGCAGCTTCTGAGGGACGCACGTGGGGGTGGGGGCAAAGGGGACGCCCCCCAGCCGGCCGGATCAGCCGGATCAACCCTGGCGATCAACGGGGTGACAGATGTCGCAGCCAGATCGCCCTCACATCCGCCTCTAACTTGAAAAACAAACAAAAACACTGCTACTATTTCCTGCTCTTAAAAGAAGTATTCAATGTACTATTTATTAAAAGCTTACTTGCATTCAGTATAACATAAAGTGGCCAAGAGATAAAAGAATGAGACAAGATCATAATTATTTATAACGTATATCACATTGTAACTTTTTTTGATTTCCAAGTGATTTATCTGCTTTTCGTTGCTATAACTAAACCCTCGACATTGGATGTTATAAAGAAAAGAGGTCAATTTAGTTTCCAGTTTTGGAGCCTGCTCTGGCCAAAGGCCCATGGCTGCGTCCTGGGGTGGTAAATGGCATTGCTGTGGAAATACAGGACTGAAAGGGAAAGATCCATAATAAGAGAGGAAGCAGGAAAGACTTTTAGGAGTCAAACTCACTTTTTTTTTTAATTATGACTTAACTGTGTCAAAAATAATAGGGGTTCTCTGAGAATCGGTATACGCCTTTTAAGGATGACTATCAAAGGCCCAAGTAGCCCCCCGGGCCTGTATTTCAAGGGTCTTGTTACTCAACACCACCATGCTGCAAAAGAAATTCCTAATGTGAGTGCTCTTGAAGAAAACCACACCCAGGTCTCATGCAAAGTGGAGCAGCAGTGAAACTGGGTTGTCGTTTATGCCTTTACATACGATTTTGGGGAGAAACACATTTTATTCAAAAGGTTAAGTTTTTCTTTCCTGAATTTTACATGTAGAAAATAACACGTTAACTACATCTAGGTCTAGATGGATTTGTTTCAAAGAAAGAGTACCATAGTGAATTAAAATTTCCTTTTAATTGTAGAGAAATATACATTTATTATTCAAAGTTTGCACAGATATTAAGAAAATATGTGATCTCAGCATTTAGATAATATCAATAGTGACATACTGCTCCAATTTAGATGGGTTTTATACAGGTCAGACTGCATTGTTGCATTTTGATTTTCCATCTAATATTACTTTAATAGATAATAAAACCATTAAATATTATTGATATTTTTGTACAAGTGAGTCGTTCCATAAAAGTATCCTATACCATGATGTCCTTAGTTAGGCTAATGTTAAATTACTATACTGATTTAAGTTTTGGCTGGAAAAGGCAACTCTGTAAATTGATTTCTATATTCTTAGTAATTATCTCTATATAGATAGCTAGAATTATTCTAAAATTACAGACTAGAGGGAAATAATTTATACAGATTGGATTTCAAAATATGTGGAAAACTAATATCACGAGGAACACATTCATTTCTTCTCGACCTGTTAAAGTATTTTAGATGTCTGCCTCAGCGCGACTGCCTGTCAGTGGAACAAAGTGCCTCATGTCGACGGTCGGAGGAGGGCAGGTCTATTTGGGCTCGTGGTGTTGGTGTTGGAGGCTGCAGTGCACGGCTGACTGGCCCCACTGTGAGGGTGTCGTGGCACAAGGGCCTGATGCAGAAAAGCTTCTCAAACTGCAGCAGAGAAAGAAGGAAGGGTGCGGAGACAAGGACACACCCTGTCAGTCACCTCCTGCTCAACTCCCCACCCCACCCCCACCACTGTCACCGAGTGCCTGATATGAGGACTGAACCCATGACCTCTCTGCGCTACCTCCCCAGGACTTTTTAATCCTCTATACTTCCAAGCAGGGCCTCCCTCCTTTGCTAAACTAGCTATGCTTGAACGTGCATCCTCGACACACTCCCGAGTCCTCAGGCTGTGGGTGTGGCCCACACACCTGCATCACCCGCCTTCTTCACCAGCCCACCAATGACTATGACTTCACCAAGACCTGACGAATGCCCCCAGGTCCAATCGCTGAACACACAGGACTTGGGGGACATTAGACTTAAACCGTAATAGATGTATCATGCTTAGGTACTTCAAATTATGTATTCAATGACCAAAACTAGATTATGAACTCATAAAGGACAACATACATGAGTGTCAGTGAAGCATGTTTCTGTCAAGCTATGCATATCAAAATTTTATATTTACTTCATAGAATTTTATATTTACATTTATAACTGACTATATTCAGAAGCCTGGTAGATATTTAAATATATACCTAATTGATTTCTAATATTACACTGACACTCAAAGTATGACTATTTTATTGGAGTATATTTCTTATAATGTATACAGATATTTTCTAAATAGAACTGTTGCATGTATGAAATAATCATTGTTTAGAATCATGTGCGAGTATGGAAATTTCTCTAATTTCAGAATGCTTCAGTCAAAATCTTTTGTTCTTGAAACTTTGAGTATTTTCTTCTTTTTTCTTTTTTTTTTTTTTTTTTTTTTTTTTTGAGACAGGATCTCACTTTGTAGTTAGGATTGGCTCTGAGCTCACTATGTAGCTCAGGCAAGCCTTGAACTCAGCAATCCTCCTGCCTCTGCCTCCCGAGTGCTGGGATTACAGGCATGAGCTACCACATCTGGCACTGTGGTATGTGGCTACCTGGGATTGACCTCAGGACCTTGTCCTTGCAAGGAAGACACTTCTGGAACCATTGAGCTAAATCCCAGGCCATTCACATTATAACTTTTATTCTACTACAGGACAACTGCTTGACTGGGTAATTCTATTTATTTCATAGTCAATATGCACATTTTCTGTGTGCATATTTACAGTTTATTTTTAATATTAACTTGGCAGGCTTATTACTAAATTCATATCTGTATAAGAAATTTTATTCACATTTTTCTAAGTATTCAATGAAATCATTACAATGAATGTCCTTTGTAAAATTTTTCATGTGCTTAGAAATTTTTGAGGTTTTAAATGAATAGTGATCTTTTAAATCTTTTTCTGACAAACATTCTCTAGCTAGCACCACCAGGTCATGCATTAATGTATATTTACATCAAAACAATTTCTTCTGGATAGTCATGAAGTGAACAGTTCCAAAACTATGATAAGATCATCCTCTAATCTGTTAGGCTTTTAAACGTATCCTTCAAGAAAGACTAATTCTTTTTTTTTTTTTTTTTTTTTTTTTTTTGAGACAGGGTCTCACTTTGTATTTCAGGCTGGCCCTCAGCTCATTATATAGCTCAGGCAAGCCTAGAACTCAGCAATCCTCCTGTCTCTGCCTCCTGAGAGCTGGGATTAGAGGCGTGAGCCACCCACGCCAGGCACTGTGGTATGTGGTAGCGATTGCTGGTGGCCGTGAGTCACCACGCCCAGCATTGCATGTGGTTACCAGGATTGAACTCGGGACCTTGCGCTTGCGAGGCAGGCACCAGAACCGCCGAGCTAAATTTCCAGGCCGACTAATTCTATTCTTGTGTCTTCATTGGACACAAGTGAATGAGGATTCTAGCTTTATTCCCCGAGTCTCTGCTCTTGTCCAGGAGGACGACTTCTGAAAACCAAAAACATTCAGAAATAAATGAACTATAACTTTACTACCTCACTGCAACATCAGGGTTTCTTATAAAATCTGTGGTCTCTGGATAAATGAAGAAGGTTAGAAAAGGATTAAAAGGGTATGAAGAGGAAGGAGAGGAAGAAGAGGAAGAAGTAGAATTTACACCTCTTGTTTCCTATAGTACGAGTTGAAATATGTTAACTTCTGTTTAAATCTTGATAGTACGTAATCAATTGAATGTAGTCATTAGTTATTGTTATATAAAATTTCAATTGAACTAGCACTTATATATATGAGGTTAGAACAGAGATGTTAGGCATTAGGAACGTCTGCAGAGATCGTCTGACGCAGAGGAGAGACAGCATTTGCTGCTCTGTCCTCGCCCTCCAGGCTCGGACTGGCCCATGCGCTGCCACGTTCTCCAGCACAGAAACACGATGTTCCCCGGAAGTGCGAAGGCCCAGAGGAGGAGGGGATCAGGGCTTTATTTCGTCAGCTGCTTCCCAGTCACGAGTTTTTGCTGCATTTTCTTTTCTAACGACTACAGTTCTCTCCTAACATGCTAAGGCGGAGGTTACTGACCCGTCCCTCACCATTTTCCTAAAACCATTCATACATTTATAAATAATCCCTTTTTCAACTTGTGAGAAATTGCCATACCAATTTCCATAGTAGTTGCACTAATTTCTGTTCACATTAACCATATGGCAATGCAGTAATGTTCCTTTTTCCCCAAAAAAACCTCAACAACATTTATTGTTTTTCAGTTCTTGACAATAGCCATTGCTAGTAGAGTACAATGAAATTTCAGTATTATTTCAATTTGTATTTCTGAAATGGTGAAAGATGTTAAACACATTTCCATGCGCCTATTGGCCATTTGTACTTCTCCGGGGGAAACGTCTATATCAACTGCCTTTTTTTTTTTTTTTTTGATTTGGGCTTTTATTTTTCTGGGTCTAGTTTTCCAAACTCTTTATATATTCTAAATTAGTCCTCTGGCTGTGGATTACCTGGCAAATTTCTTTTCCCTCGAGAGAGGTTGTCTCTTCATTTTCTTTGCTGTTTTCTTTACTGTGCAAAAGTTTTTGAATTTTTTACAATCCATTTTGTTGATTCTTGGTATGATATCTGATAAATAGTTTTTATCTAAAAGTCACTAAATCACATTTGAATGTGTATATAAACATGTGCATAAATGTTTCTGAAACTCTTAAATATGTCAACCTCAATAGTATATTTTCCCATAAACTAAAAACCTATCTGATTAGAGTCTATGTATTGTCGATATGTTGAACCTTCCTAAATTAGGTGCTTAAACACGATTTTAAAATCTAAAGAACCAGCGTTTGCCAATTAAAATGAATCTGTGCATCTTGAGGCCTCAGAGATGGAAGTTTGCTGTTTCCTATTCCATCCCCTCCACAGGCTCTTGGTTTGAAGTAGGTTCAGTTTTGTAAAATGACCATTTTTCAATGTGGTGCAGTTTGTTGGTGCTTTATTAGTGCTCAAATATCTCTAGATTTATATAATTGGCATGTTGTGAAACTGTGTCTTGTACCTAGAAGATTTTCATAGAAAGCCCGACAATACTCTCTGATGAAGCTTTGATTCACAATTAATTAGCACAGCAAAAGGTTTTGCTGCTGGCTCTGTCCCTTCAGTAAACTGGGATATGACACGTATTTGCATTTATTTGGCACAGCTGGTTTTCATGAAAAGAACATTTGCCCTCAGAATAATTTAAAGCACATTTAGAATAGTTTATTCTTAAAAGAAGAAAACCACAGTACCAAGCAGGTGGCTCAAATGTGTTATACACAAATTATCTTGTCCATACATATTATCTTAAAAAAGCTTTTCAAAAGCAACTTTCCTGTTCACCAGTTGAAAAACCTCATAATAAAAGATATATATCAGGCAAAATTCTACACTACCATATTGTATTATTCTTTGAGATGCAAATTTTTATACAATACACTAGGACTGTTCTATACTACTTTATCAGAAAATTATTTTAATCAAGGTTATTAATTTATTCTGCTGAATAAAAAATGTCTTCTGGTAGTTTAGTGAATATTAATTTGCCTGTGCATTTTAATTCTCATTTGGGCACATGTTTGATCCATTAGAATATTTTACATTACTTATTTTCCTCAGATATGGCTCATATTCTTCAGAATTTACATAAAATTAACTTTTCTCAAATATATTCTGTTATATTTTTATTTCCATTAAAACATGAACCTGAGATTTTACCATTATATTTTTTGCACCCTATAATTTCAAGAAACATTTAGATACAAAAAAAGTGGTGTGTGGGTGTGAAGATATATTTCTTTTGAAAATGAACTAAAAATACCTTTGTAAATCTATAATTTTCCAAAGACTTTGAGTAGTAATCATAGAAGGATTTAGCATTTTATCCTAATAATATGTATCATCATCTTATTGAACCATTTTCTTCATATGTTAACATTATTATGTTTCTTTGTATTTGAACGGTTTTAGTATTTTATATCATATTTCAATTTACTTGGATAACCTTTATGTTTAACATTTTTTAAACTGTTTTTCATTGTTCTTTTGTATACCATGTACACTCCTTTTGCAAAAACAATAAAATATGCACGTAATGCCGGGTGTGGTGGCTCGCGCCTGTCATCCCAGCACTCGGGAGGCAGAGACAGGAGGATTGCTGAGTTCGAGGCTTGCCTGGGCTACATAGTGAGCTCAGGGCCAGCCAGAACTACAAAGCAAGACCCTGTCTCAAAAAAAAAAAAATGCACATAACACAGCATAGACATGACAAACCTGTATTTAAACTGCAATAAATTAGAAAGAATAAACTGAAGGCTGAAACTCAACCGTTAAAATTTAAACAATCTTATACTGATGTTTTATTTGGTCAGTGGCTTTGCATTGTGTTGATTACTTGCTTAAGGACAGTAAAAAATATTACAAGTTTCACAATTTGTATTAAGGGATAACTTAAGTTATCATTCCAAATAAAAATGAATTCGTGCAACAAGTTCTCACTGCAGATCTGCCCAGCCAGGTTGCCTATTGCAGACATGAGCTCATGCTCATGCCACCTCTGGGATGTGAGAGTACCCGAGGGAGAAGGCTTTGCCACTGGGATATCACCCAAAGAAGGTTAAGAAAGATGAGCTGTCAGGGTTCCTGACTTACGTTTTGCCCATATCTACCTGCCCATGTGACAGGACCCTGGTTCCCTGTGCCCAGGGTCTC